>PVHP010006503.1:37839-60268 GCA_004024765.1 Zapus hudsonius | reverse complement strand
AGCGCCGGGCGTGGTGGCTCACGCCTTTAATCCCAGCACTCGGGAGGCAGAGGTAGGAGGATCGCTGTGAGTTCAAGGCCAGCCTGAGACTACAGAGTGAATTCCAGGTCAGCCTGCGCTAGAGTGAGACCCTACCTCGAAAAACCAAAAAAAAAAAAAAAAAAATGCTGGGGAAGCTCCATCCTCCAGCACTGACTGTTCTATTGGATGTGTGTAACACACTTTGAATGTCCATTTATGCACTGAGAGATATTTTGGTTGCTTCCACCTTTGGCAAGCAGGGTGGCACACACTTATCCCAAAGCTAGGGAGGTGGCTAGTATAATAGTGCCACTTGAGGGCTGGAGAGATGGCTCAGAGGTTAAGGCACTTGCCTCCAGTGCCTAAGGCCCCTGGTTCAGTTCCCCAGGACCCACATAAGCCAGACCCACAAGGTGGTGGCCCTGGTACTCTCTCACTCACTCTCTCTCTCTCTCTCTCTCTCTCTCTCTCTCTCTCTCTCTCTCTGTATCTCTGCTTGAAAAATGAATAAATAAAATATTAAAAAAATAGTGCCACTTGAATATAGGTGCATAAATTTGCTTTTTAAAATAAATATATTTATTTATCTGTGATTAGAGAGAGAATGAAAGAAAGAAGCTGGGTGTGGTGGAGCACGCCTTTAATCCCAGCACTCGGGAGGCAGAGGTAGGAGGATTGCCATGAGTTCAAGGCCAGCCTGAGACTACATAGTAAATTCCAGGTCAGCCTGGACTAGAGCAAGACCCTACCTCGAAAAAAAAAAAAAAAAGAAAAAGAAGGAAAAAAAAAAAGGCAAACCAAAAAGAAAAATCAACTTTGAATAGCACTTTCATATTACTCAGCTGAAGATATGTATATATCTACGCAAAGTTGTACCTGGGCAGGAGTGTGTATGTACATATCACCTGTGGTGCTCACAAGCCTGCTTGGCTGCATGCTGGCGTATGTCCATGTGTAGATCTGTTTGGATGCTGAGGATGTCTGGACAGTGGGGTAGCCCTTGACTCCAGCTCTGGACTGTGGGTTTGTGTGTGTGCATAAGGACCTCAGTGGAGGACAGGGTAGGAAGAAGAGTTAAAGAGAGAGGGTCCCAGGAAGCGCTGACATTCTGAGAATAAAGTGTACATCAAACCCAGTCCCCTGGGGCTGCAGGACCACATGCCCCTCCCTGTCGACTGAGGGGGTAAAGAGCAATGGGAGGCTAGCCAGGTCCATCTTGGCTTTGGGGCTGGGCCTCAGGGTGCTGGCCTAGGGTGATGAGAGCCATACGACAGACCCAAGCCCAGCTCCTGGCTTCAGTGTGTGGGGCACAGGCTGCTTAATGACTGTTATTAAAAAGAAGAAACATATTTTCCTGTCCAGAGGGTGTGTCCGGCGCCTTCTTAGCATCCCTTGGCCTTCCTGGAGGCCATTTAGTCTTGTCTGTCGCCTATCTCGAGCTGAGTGGCGCCTGGGCAGGTGCCTGCCATGTGGGGGTGGTGGGACTGAGGTTGCTGTAGCCCTTCGGTTGCAGGATGGTGTGATGCCAGCACTGCCTCACCCTTCACTGTGCCACTTCTGAGTTGGGGAGACAGGGTGCTGGTGGGGGAGCAGTCAGAGAGCACCCAAGGCTGGAGAGACAAGGACACAAGTGGTGAGGTGTCCTCGGAGGCTGGACTGAGCTGGGTAACAAGGTGTAGTAGGACATACCTTTAATAATCTCAGTACTCAGAAGCTGGGGCAGGAGGATCATGACTTCCATGCCAGTCTGGGTTACATAGCAAGACCTTGTCTCATAAAAATAAAAAAAGAGCACCTTTAATCCCAGCACTTGGGAGGCAGAGGTAGAAGGATCACTGAATTTGAGGTCAGCCTGGACTACAGAATGAGTTCCCAGTGAGCCTGGGCTAGAGTGAGACCGTACCTTGAAAAAATCCTGAAAGAAAGAAAGAAGAAAGAAAGAAAGAAAGAAAGAAAGAAAGAAAGAAAGAAAGAAAGAAAGAAAGAAAGAAAGAAAGAAAGAAAGAAAGAAAAAGCAAGAGAGCTCTCTCCACAGAAAGTCAGATAACCTATGAGAGGGTGATGGAGACAGACACCAAGGATACCCAACACAGTTCACACTCTTTTTTAAAAAATATTTTATTTATTCATTTTCAAGCAGAGATACAGAGAGAGAGAGCGAAGGGCCACCACCTTGTGGTTCTGACTTATGTGGGTCCTGGGGAATTGAACCCGGGGCCTTAGGCACTGGAGGCAAGTGCCTTAACCACAGAGCCATCTCTCCAGCCCCACAGTTCACACTCTTAAGACCTCAACATAAAGCAGACTTGAAACTCACCATGACTCAGAGAACTTTGTGGAAGAGGGGGCAGAGAGATTGTAAAAGCCATGGTGGGGGAGAATATCCAGAGACATTGCCCCATTAACAACACACAAAGAATAAAACTGGCTCCTTCATAACCCCCTACCCCATGGCCTGATCCAGCAATCCCACTGAGGAGGATCCTCAGTGGGTTGGGGACAGAGAGGAGGGAAATAGGGGTACCACCACAAGACTTGCTCATACAATGTACCTAATTATTAACAATAAATAAGTTTAAAAGAAAGAGAGAGAGACAAAGAAGGAAAGAGAGAAAGAAATTAAAATAGACAAAGGGAGCTGGAGAGATGTCCCAGTGGTTAAGGCGCTTGCTTGCAAAGCCTGAAGGCCCAATTTAATTCCCCAGTACCCATGTAAATCTAGATGCAAAAAGTGGTGCATGTGTCTCACATTTGTTTGCAGCAGCAGGAGGTCCTTGCACACCCATGCCTGTGGGGGAAAAAAAAGTCTATTTTTACAAAAAGATATAGGTAGCCAGGCATGGTGGTACACACCTTTAATCCCAGCACTTGGAGACAGAGGTAGGAGGATCACTGTGAGTTCAAGGCGAGCCTGAGACTACATAGTGAATTCCAGGTCAGCCTGGGCTGGAGTGAGACCCTACCTCAATAGCCCCTCCCCCTCAAAAAATAAGACAAGGGCACGCAGTGTGGCATGCACTTGTAATCCTAAAGCTAGGGGAGTCAGAGACAGGCAGATCCCAGGTGCTCACTGGCCAGTTCATGCACATGAACCCCCTCCACCATGTGCACCCACACAAACATGTGAGCACACACAAAGCCAAAAAAGATGAGGAAGGTTTCAGTTAGTGCAGAATGGCAAGCAGGGCATTCCAGGTTGGAGGAAGGTCAGGAGGAAAGTAGTGCCCAGTAAGGTGCTGGCAGGAAAGTCTCCAGAGCCACACTATGAAGAGCCCTGGAGGCCTAGGTAAGGAGCTTAAGAAGATTCTAGAGCCACATCTCAGGATACTTAGGAAGCTGTTGTGAGTGAGAGAATGGCTGGGAAGTAGCAGCCTCCCAGAAGTAATCTAGATGGGTGACTCACTGTTCACTGAGCACCACGCAGGTCTCCAGGAGGCCACTCTGGCCAGGTAGCTCATCCTGAGGCCTGGGACCCAGGGCTAGCCTACCCAGGGGCTACAGCTGGGCCACGGGGCTGAGTCATCTGTAAAAATCTGTAAAATGGGGCTAAGAACACCTCCTTCACAGAGTTTCTGTGAGAAATAAATAAATTTGTGGCAACTACCTGCTGAGAGTTGCTCAGCTGAATTCCAGAGTTTTCAAGGCCATAGAAGGGCAGGGGTCTCAGGTCTTTCTCCTTGGTTCTGCCATAAGAAAAGTTAGCATGTTCTCCATACACCTACACAGTATAAGCTTAAAAGGACTCCTGCCCTGAGAGAGAGGTCTGCCCTTTCATGAGTGAGCGAGATCCTCACTCTGTGAGAATGACTATTAACAGCCATGGGCCAGTGAGTGAAAGCTGTGTTCTCCAGTTTTATCAGCAGTGCTAGTTGAGCCATTCTAGAGATCTCCTCCTGCTTCCTGGAGCTTCTTTTCGTGGGTAAGGCAAAGGAGATGTATAAGAAAAAAGTGGGAAAGCCCCAAAGCATCAGGGCAAGCATGCTTATTAGAATTCCAGCTAGGGGCTGGAGAGGTGACTCAGTGGTTAAGGCGCTAACGACCTGGGTTCAATTCCCCAGTACTCACATAAAGCCAGATGCACAAAGTGGCACATGCATCTGGCATTCAAATTTGCAGCAGCTGGAGGCCCTGGTGCACCCACTCACTCTCTTTCTGTCTCTCTTCTCTCCCTGTCTCTCCTTGCAAATAAATGAACAAAATATTTTTAAAAAATAAGCCAGGCGTGGTGGCACACACCTTTAATCCCAGCACTTGGGAGGCAGAGGTAGGAGGATCGCCGTGAGTTCAAGGCCACCCTGAGACTACATAGTGAATTCCACGTCAGCCTGGACTGGAGTGAGACCCTACCTCGAAAAACAACAACAACAACAAAAAATTAAATAGAATTTCAGCTGGCATACAAAGAAAGGAAACAAAAGAAACATTATACTTATTAAGTTTGAGCTCTGAAAAATGGGTAGGCTCCACAGAGAGGGTCTTTGAGTTAGTGCCTTGTCTTACCTCAATCCATACTGAACTTGAAAGGGGGAGAAAGAAATATCACCGTGTCTGCTCATTATTGACGCAACCACCTTCCTCCCTGTCCACTCCTCCATCCCCCTGTGTTCAACCTCCCCAAGATGGATTCATGTTTACTGGAGGCTAGTAGGAGGGTCCCCAAAGATGAGTAAGAGCTGTGTCTGCCCTAGAGGAAGGTGAGGAAGGTAGAATCATAATTATAAGCTATAGATTAAGCCAAGGTATAAACCAAGTGCTTGGGGCTTGGAGCTCATGACCCATTCTGAAACTTTAGAGGAACCTCGCCCTCAACTAGGTCGAAGCCTGGTGGCAGGTGCGTTCCCATAGAGACCAGACCTTGGAATAACCTTGTATTGTTTTAATTTTTATTTATTTGCACGTGTGTGTGTGTGTGTGTGTGTGTGTGTGTGTGAGAGAGAGAGAGAGAGAGAGAGAGAGAGAGAGAGAGAGAGAGAGAGAGAGAGAGAGAGAGAGAGAGAGAAAGAAATGGGCACACCAGGGTCTCTTGCAGCAAACAAACACCAGACACATGCACCATTTGGTGCATCTGATATTGTGTGGGGACTGGGGAATGTCGGGTAGTTCAAGACTCTGTAGGTGTTAGGGAGGTCGCGGACCCCTGGCCCCCTGCGGGTAGCCCAAGTTTCGCCAGCCAGCAGGAGAAAGGGCTCGATGGGGAGAGGTGAGGCATACGGTCGGACAGACACACACACCGGGAGGAATGTTGGGCAAATCTCATTTTACTCCAGCACCAAAACCCTTTTATTACCCAAAGCTGGATTGTTCAGCCTATTTCTCTCAAACAATAGGATTCAAACCTTTTGGCGGAAGCCAATCAGCAAAGTACAGCAGAGCAAAGGCTCAACAAACAGGATCATCAAGGCTTATCAACTACTACTTCTGCCTCCTGGGATTAAAGGCATGTTGGGATTAAAGGCGTGTGCCACCACGCCTGGCTTTATTCCATATTTTAAAATTTAGCTTAATGTTACTCAGTTAGGCTGGGGCCCAACATGTAGACAAGCGTCTTAACCACTGAGCCATTTTATCAGCCTTGTGTAGTTCTTGTCATAGAAAGAAACTTTTTAATCCATCAGAAGTGAGTGTTTTCTTTGCTCTTCAGAGACTAATAATGTATCACAGAGATTTTCAAATGAGAAAATGTAGCCAATAGAGCCCCTATGATTGCAGGGTATTTTGGGGGGGGAGGGCTCGAGGTAGAGTCTTGCTTTAGCCCAGGCTGACCTGGAATTCACTGAGTCTCAGGCTGGCCACCATGCCTGGTGCCATTACCATCTTAACAGAGCAGCTGGGACTTCCTGCAAGAGGCCCTGAAGACTGGATCTGTTGATGCCCCTCACAGAAGGAGGGAATGGGAGGATCATGTCTACACCTCTCCTTCCTACACCTCACTCCCAGCTGTATGGAATTCTGCCCAGCTACATGTGGGTTCAAAGCCTCTGGGTCTCAGGAGGTAAGAGAAAACACAGAGGACAGAGGTTAATGGAGAGGCTCCATCTATGCAGCTGTGGCGGATTCGTCACCCCACCATGCTCTGTAAATCCAGTAAACTCACCAGTTCCCCAAACTGGCCTGTGCTGGAATCATTCCTTTGGTCTGTCGTTAGTGCCCTATGGGGTGGGGGGTAGATGCTTTTTATCTCCCCAGAACGAGTTCACCCAACAGGCAGGGCTGAGTGGGGAGAGGGTCATGACCAGGGCCTGAGGTCTGGCCTACTCCTAAAATCAAATCCCTTAGAAAAGGTGGGCAAACATATAGGGGGCAGGGAGACTGGCAGTAGGCAGGACCGGGACAGCAGGTATAGGTACACTGTGCCCAAGGGAAGACATGAAGCCCTTTGAGACTCTCTTGTTCCCTGCCAACAAACCTTCTAATTCCCTTCCTTCCCACAACACAGCTCCACTCTTGCAGGGGAGCAGGTCACAGTGCGGCAGTCACCTCAACATTTTTGGGGAGGTGCTGAGCAGAGGGCAATGTAAGGAGCACCATGGCCAGCATGCCTGGGTCTGAGGGGACACTTGGGGAAGGTTAAGGTGGCAGGCTGGTGGCGCCCTCCTTTAATCCCAGCACTCAGGAGGCTGAGGTAGGAGAACTGCTGTGAGTTTGAGGCCAGCCAGGAGCTACAGAGTGAGTTCCAGGTCAGCCTGGGCTAGAGCGAGACTCTACCTCAAAAACACCAAAGACTGAAATGGGAGGGTCTCTGGAATGATGGCTCCAATACCAGTATGAGTGGAAGAGATTTATTCTCGAACCTGGGGTCCCCAGCTGAGCTAGCTCTCAAAGGACTGTGGCCTCGAACGCAATTTGTAGTTTCCTTATATATTCTTTCCCAAGGCAAAGGGGGGCAGGCAAGCAAAGCAGGAACTTTCCAGAAGCAGACTGTGTTAGTGTTTCCAAGGTAGGGTTGACAAGCAGCGGGAGGGCTGAGCACTGGGAAGAAACAATGTCAAAAACCTTTCAAGAGCTGGAGAGATGGCTCAGTAGTTAAGGTGCTTGCCTGCGGTGCCTAAGGACAAGGGTTCGATTCTCCAGTACCCACCTAAAGCCAGATACATGAAGTGGTGCATGCATCTGGAGTTCATTTGCAGTGGCTAGAGGCCCTGGAGCACCCATTCTCTCTCTCTCTCTCTCTCTCTCTCTCTCTCTCTCTCTCTCTCTCTCTCTCTCTCTCCTTGTATATATATATATTTACCCTTTCAAACTGCTGAGTACCTGGCTATTGTGTAACCAGGTCTCTACCACTGTTGCCAGGTTACCGCCTACTATCGTTCCCTCCTTCTATCCATGCTGAGGGCCGAGCAGCCCCCAGCCATTCCTGGGACTTCTAGTCCATGGGCCACAGAAGAGGCTGGACCAGTACTTGATCATCTATCAATGACTCTATCTTGTCTCAATTCAGCTCCCAAGCTGTCTGCAGTTACAAGGAATCACTAGATCAATACTTAACATTCAGTCTTTCCCTGTATTTTTTCCCAGGTTTCACCTCAGGAATCCTTTGAACCTTGTCTGTCTGTCTGTCTGTCTGTCCTCCCAATCTCTGGTTTCAGGAAAGGCTGATCTCCATGATGCCAGGAATCATCATGCCTTGTTCTCAAGAGCAGAGGGATCTAATGACCAGAGTCCCTAATATTCATGGATGTCCCCTGTAATTCTGCTAAGCATTATTTCTTCTCAGTTTATCGCCTTCCAAGATGACTGGAAACGTTGCTGTTCCACCTGCAGTGTGTTCTCAGTGGTTGATGGCGGTCCTCTCTGGCCCCTACTCTGCAGCAGGCCACTCATTTTCCTTCTGTGCCAGTTCCTGCTCTTCCTACCACCTCCTTCCAGTGCTTCCACCACCCTGCCCGAGTCCCTGGGGCTATTGTCACCTCTCCTCTGGGACTCCAAGTATCCTTCCCACCCACCCTCCCTGCCCTGAGGTAGGGTCTGACCTGGAACTTACTCTGTAGTCCCAGGCTGTCCTCAAACTCACAGCGATCCTCCTATCTCTGTCTCCTGAGAGCTAAAGGCATGAGCCACCATGCCTGGCTCTTAAGTGTCCTTTCTATACAAGGCCAGCATCCTCATTTCCTCAGTTACCCTAAGGTCTGGCCCTTATAGTCCATGTAGTTTCTAGGTGTCCCTGAAGTCCACCTCCTTCCCACATGGCTCCTCACACAGACATCCTAATGTGCACCAGAAGCAAGGATGCTACAGGGTCACCTAGCACCAACGAGTTCTTCTCAGTGGACCCGTTCACTATTGCATTATGGGGCAGTACTTCCTGCCCCACTTCTCACAGGCTGCTGAATTATCATAAGAAATGAGGTACATGCATACACCCACATACTATATCACACATACTCTACATACACACATGCTTCCCCCCCAAAAAATTCACAAGACAGAGAGGTTTTTTTCCAGCTTGCCTTCTACCAGGCAACACGCCTGGCAAGCACAGAGCAACGGGTCTGCTCCCTTCTTTGACACTGTGCACAGGTAGGCATGAAGTCTTGATGAGGTTTTTTTTTTTTTTTTTTTTTTTTTTTTTTTTTTTTTTTTTTCCTGAAATGTCCTTGGTTTTGTGTTTGAGCCAGGGTCTTACATAGTCCAGGTTGGCCTAGAACTCACTATGTAGCCAAGGATGCCCTTGAACTCCGTATCCTCTCTCCTCCACCTCCCAAGTGCTGGTTCACCCAAAATGACCCTGGGATGTGAACCTCCCTTTGAATTCCATTCTCAGGACCCAAGCTTGGACAGCGAAGGCTAATGTGTCCTAGCACTACCGGGCATCTCTGCTCCTATCAAGCTGTAAACCTTACTGACAAGGTGGGGTGCGGGGTAGCTTCCTGCCTCCTGTTAGAAGATCTATTATCCAGGGCATTTCCACTCATGCTCTTACTACCTTCTCTGCAAGCTTTCTTTCCTTAACAGCCAATGCCATTTGTCCACCTGAGCGTGAAAAGCTTCTTGTCCCACACCTTCACCGGGGCACCCCCTCACTTCCTGGCTTGCTTTCTACCTCACCTATTCTGATTTCAAATTTCCTTGTATTTTCCAGTTAGTTGTTTATGTGCATATGCCAGTTCTTGAGGCTAGATTACTGCTTTAACGTTTTACTTAACTATAGCACAATTGTTCATCTATAATGCTCTTTTGATATTAAGAACAGGGATGGAGGCCGAACGTGGGGGCGTACACCTTTAATCCCAGCACTTGGGAGGCAGATGTAGGAGGATCGCCATGAGTTCAAGGCCAACCTGAGACTACATAGTGAATTCCAGGTCAGCCTGGGCTAGAGCGAGACCCTACCTCGAAAAACCAAAAGAAAAAAAAAAAAAAAAAACAGGACTGGGTATCATGGCGCATGCCTTTAATCCCAGCATTTGGGAGGCTGAGAGAGGATAGTTGTGAGTTCAAGGCCATCCTAGTTAAGGCACTTGTGTGCAAAGCCTAACAACCTTGGTTCAATTCCCCAGTACCCACATAAAGCCAGATGCTCAAAGTCACAAAGTGGCACATACATGTGGAGTTTGTTTGTAGCAGCTGGAGGCCCTGGCACGCCCATTTTCTCTGTCTCTCCTATCTCTCTCTACTTGCAAATAAATAAATAAATAAATAAAAGTATTATAACTAAGCAGATAGCTTTTAGTATCTGAGCCAGGTGAGCCTGCATGCAGAGTAAATTTAGGACTTTGAAAGCTTCCATTTCCCTTAGCTGTAACATGAATTAATACCCTCCCAAGACTGTCATTGAAGCTTAAATGAGATAATAAATGACAATCCCAGACGTGTCTGGCACAGAGGAGAAACTAAGTATCAATTATTTATTGCTTTAAAATTTTCAAAGCTGGAGCCAGGTGTGGTGGCGCACGCCTTTAATCCCAGCACTCGGGAGGCAGAGGTAGGAGGATTACCGTGAGTTCGAGGCCAGCCTGAGACTACATAGTGAATTCCAGGTCAGCCTGGACTAGAGTGAGACCCTACCTCAAAAAAAAAAAAAAAAAAAAACAAAAACCCAAAAAACAACTTTTTTATTTGCAGAGATAGAAAGAGTGTGAATGTGGGCACACCAGGGCCTCTTGCCACTGCAAACAAACTCCAGATGCATGTGCTACTTTGTGTGTTGGAGAAATGGAACCCCGGCTGTCAGGCTTTGTAAGCAAGCACCTTTAATTTGAGCCATCTCCCCAGCACAAGGTGTTATTTTCTACCTTTAGATGTGAGGAAACTTAGCTGCAAATCTCCTCACTGGCCTGAGGGAGGCAGTGGGGCCTGGGAAAGACAGGAATTCTGGGGTTGGGCACATGGTTAAGAATGGACTGGTACAATCTCGAAGAACTCTCTAGGGCTTCCTGACTATCCGTCCGCTTACATACACACACATATATAATCCTATGCAAGCTGATGAATCGCAATCTAGGATTTCTTTGTCGTTTTGTCTGAGAGGAGTGTGATCTTGCTGTGGCTCTAACTAGCCTCCAACCTGTGATCCTCCTGCCCCCACCCCCCCACCAGGTGTGGGTATGATTTCTAACGATTTTCTTTCTCTCTTTGGAGAGTCTCACTATGTAGCCCAAGCTGGCCTCAAATTCAAGGCAATCTTCCTGCCTCAGCTGAGGTTACAGGTGTGAGCTATCACACCTGGCTTCTTCATAATTGTCTCTTAATTTGCTGTGGTTTCTTCTAGAAGTAGACAAAGTACCAATAAATGACAATGACATTCTCAAAGAACCTCCCCAGGTAATGTTCTTCACTTCGTCTAATAATGATTAATGAAAAAGCCTTTGTTGAAGCTTTTGATTTTGTTCCTATGCTAAAAAGCCAAAGGGGGTATTTTAATACTTTCTGACTAAGAATGGCCCAGAACAGGATTCTTGTTGGGCTTGTACTGGTAATGAGTGACTGGATCACCCACTCACTCTCATTTACTTACCCATGTGTACATGGGTGCTATGAGCCAAGTACTTTGCTGGCATTTGGAACACAAAGATGACCCAGCACAATACAGCTCCACTCTTGCAAGGGGAGCAGATCACAGTGCAACTGTCAGGGGCGAAAGCTTTTGGGGGCCTTTGGAGGTACACCCTGGCTTAATCTCAGGACAGCACCTGACAGCTTGCCACGAAGGGCTTAGCTTAATGAGTTTCAGGAGGCGATCTCGATTGGCCGTTATGCACAGGTTCTTACCATTAACCCTCTGATTGGCCAGGAATCTATATATATTCTGCCTCGTTCCCCGCAATAAAAAGACACACCTTTATCAACCCACAAGCTGTGTGTGTGTGTGTGTATCTGTATGATCACTGCCCCCGCGGGCGACAGGCAGTGATATGCAACAGTCACCTCAACATTTTTGGGGAGGTGCTGAGCAGAGGGCATTGTAAGGAGCACCATGGCCAGCATGCCTGGGTCTGAGGGGACACTTGGAGAAGGTTAAGAATGTAGTGGTGCACCCCTTTAATCCCAGCACTCAAGATTCAGCCTAGGGGATAGAGTGAGACTCTACCTCAAAACACACACACACACACACACACACACAGAGAGAGAGAGAGAGAGAGAGTTTTAGCAGCAGGAGGAATGAGTTCTGGGTAGAACAGTGAACAGTGTGGTCCCTCAGGTAACCCCAAATGGTTCAGTTTGCTCAGTGAAGAGTCCCATAAACCAGGCTAGAGTGGAGGCAGAAGTCAACAGTGGCCTACGAGGTATTTTTTCTTGACTGGGAGAGGGATGTGGAATCAAGGGAAGGTTCTAACGCAGGACATAAGGGCCTTGGGACCTAACAGACATGATCCCATTTGGCTCTTTCAAACATGGCTACACAGTCTCTGTGGGGATTATCTGTCTGCTGCTGAAGGGATTCAGGCAGAGACCACTGAATCCACAGGCCGAGAGAGATCTTAAAAAGGTGGTCCAGTGCTGTACCACAACTGCCCCATGACCTTCAACAGTCCTTGCAAGCACTCCAAAGCAAGCCCAGTAGCTAAACTGGTGCTGTGGGCTGGGTTCTGTGGCTGCAGGCTGCCCAGGGCATCAAATGGGTTAATGTTCAAATAATTTTTATATATGAATTAATGTGCAGAGTTGGGAGCCAAAATCTGTTCCATTAATTTTTCCATCCATTCCAGGAGCAGTTAGATACACACAGTAAAGTTTATTTTGGTGCATGGTATACTTCACTCCATTAAAAATAAATTAATCAGCAAATTCCTGCCCAGCTCAGCTCTGGTAAATGTAAATAGTGCCCAGCTGTAATGAGTTACAAGGTGTTATTATCTCACACACACACAGGAGGCTTCACTCTAGAGCTCCACTCGCAACAAAAGCATCTTAAATAAACGGAGAAGGCGGTTTGATTTGTAATGTTTTCACAGAAGTGGAATATACCTCACCCGTATAGAGTTTCTTTATATGACTCATTTTATAGCAAGTTCAATGAAGGAAGTTTGAAGTGGGGAGGGGCAAGACAGTTTCCCGCCCCCTTTCCTTAAGGGAATTCCCAAGCACCTACCTAGGGAGGACATGGGTCCCTAAATGCTCAGACCAGGGGGCTCTGTAGCACATGCTGCAGAAGTTGGGGGGGGGGGAGAAAACCGGCAAGGGGCTGGGTCCTGGGATGGCCCACTAAGCCATAAAGAACTTTGTTTTTGCCTCACTATCTCCCTATGAGGGAAACAGGGAAAGATCACGTGTTCTTTAACCAATTCACTGCAGTGACAAAGGGACTTTTATTCTCAAGTCCTCTTTCTAAAAGACTTAGGATGTGACAAGCCCCTTGGCCACCAGAGGCCTTGGTCCCAGAGGAGACAGTGAAGGCTCTCTGTGAACTGGAGGCAAGAACAGACGCAGGACTCCCCCGGCTGTTTCCCCGTTTCTGACTGAACTGGGCAGCTTCTCCTTAGCTTGCGGCACCCACCACTTCATCCATGTCCTCAAAGACCCTGCAATGAAGAAGAGCTGTGCCAGAGAGGAGTCTCTTTTTTTAAAATTTTATTTATTCATTTTCAAGCAGAAAGGAGGGAGAGGGAGAGGGAGAGAGGGAGAGAGAGAGAGAGAGAGAGAGAGAGAGAGAGAGAGAGAGAGAGAGAGAGAGAGAGAGAGAGAGAACGAACCAGGGTCACCACTTTGTGGGTCTGGCTTATGTGGGTCCTGGGGAATTGAACCGGGGGCCTTGGGCACTGGAGGCAATAACCACTGAGCCATCTCTCCAGCCCACGTCTCTTTCTTTTAATGGCCACCTCAACCCCCTGGCTCAGACCTGGGGACAGAGTGGTTGCTCCTAGGCACAGTGGGCCTTCAGTGGGGCATTAATTCCCTTTCTAACCTAACTTCCCTTCCTCAGCCTTTGAGAAAAGCTCTCCTTCACACAGGGTTACTGGCGGGATGTGGGAGTGTGCTTGGGGCTCCTCAGAAGAGCACTACACCCCGCCAGACCAGACTCCAGGGCATAGGAAACACAAACGGGCCAAGTACTTGACAGTTCAGGCCACTTTCTTCAGGGTCCAGGGGCAAACAGGCACTTCTCTCTCCAAGGTTCTCAAAGGCATCTTGGCCGGCCCCTCAAAGACCCTCGTCGTTGTAAGTAGGAGCATGGGGCTTCAGAATGCTCTGCGGATTCTTCTCCACCAGAGGGCGCCAGCTCACTTCCCCTGTCAGAAGCAGATCTTCACCATTTATGGAGTCCAGGTATTGCATCTGCGATGGGGAGAGCAGGGAACGGAGGACAAGATCAGGACATGTACGAGGTGGCATAGAGTGCCAGCCTACCCGAGGAGAGGAAAGGGAGGAGGACTGAGGTGTTCTGATCGCCTAATCTGATCGCCCAGATTACTTAAGGAGATTTGCAGAATCAAGTAACTAGGGAGAGTCTAGGACAAGTTCTGGAACTCTATAATGCTGCTGAATGAAGAGACACCCTCTCCACCAAGGACACTTCACCCCTGTTACACTCTCACAGGCCAGGAAGTCAGAGCTTGTGACTTATAAAGTCACCCAGTGCACCACCTAGTATTGCTGGAATAAAGACCCTCCCCCATTTCTCCCCTTCAGAAATTCACACCCCTCATCCATCTGAGCTTGCAGACAGAAACAGCCACCCCAAGGGACTCAAAGAAAGATTATGGCAGTGTTTTTTTTTCATCATGTGCATGCCTCCGCTGTCAAGCTGCTCAGTGGGGCCAGTTTCCCGCACAGGACAGCAGGAGGAGCCTATCCCTGGAGGTTAAGATGGTCATCACCACTGCTGTCACTCTACATCTTCACTCCTGATCCTTAGTGCTCTCACTGGACTAAGTGCCACAGCCTCCTGCTGCCCACAACTGACAGCTACTCTGACATCTGGACACAGAGAATGTGTCCCCTCCGGACTTTCTCTTATTTACACCTCCAGCTCACGGGGCACAAAAGTGCTGCTGTCCTGGGCAATACCAGACTTGTCAAGGACTCTGAGTCCAGAGGGCCACTTGTGCAGGCAAATGGGCACAGCTGCAGGGGAGTGGGTGAGGTGAGGGGCAGGTAAGCTAAGCAGTGGCCGAATCCCCGGAGATGACGGCACCTCTGGAGGACTCCTGGGCTCTGCTGTCAAGGGGGCAGAGGAGAAACTCACAAGTGGACAGGTGAGGATGGATCAGAGCAGGAGGCACCACTGTATCGACCAGGATGAGGTTCCCTCAAGGGGAGGAAGACTGGGGGCTTCATCTTAGGGCTCGGGTCATCCCCCCTTCCAAAAGCCCAGTGCTCGTTTCATCTTTAGACTGCTGCCCTTGACGTGGGAGCCCAAGCTTCTCATGTCCACATGTCTAACTTCCACATCCTGACTTTTCCAGGGTCAGCAGCTCAACGGAACTGCCACCTTCCCTACAGCCCGCTCCTCTACCTACCACTACTTCTAGCCCTAAGGCTACCACTTTGCCCATCTCCTGGGTTGCCTCAACATAACCTCAGATTGGTACCAGGCAGTACCAGATACACAGGGTGAACTTCCTGACCCCTGCTCCAGGCAGTCAGAACACCGTTCTCCAGCCATCCAGATCCTACTATACCTGATCACACCACAGGGCTGGCTGTGCACCTGACTGGCTTGACAGAATTGGATCCCCTTCAAAGCTTCCTGCTTTCTTAGGAACCCCATCACTGCCCAATTTTAAATGGGGCCAAGTGAGGCTTCTCATAGGGACACTAGTTGTGGTAACCCTTTCCTTTGGGCTCCTGGAAGGTCCCAGCTGTGCCCTGTTGTGGTATCTGGCACAAGTCCATCATGGCAGATGGAAAAGTTGGGTGGGTCTCTCAGAAAACAGCATTTGTTTTGCCAATTGCTACTCCTGTCTGAGGGCGAGGCTCTCTGGCTACAGTGCCTTCTTCCTAGCTCTGACAGACTTGAAGAATGGTCCAACAGAAGTCCTGGCTTCTGGGGTTCTCTACCCTCTGGAGCTCAAAAGCCTCACACGTTAGTTTTCCAGCAAGCAACTCGCTGGTCCTATTGGCCTTGTCTGCTCAAGAGCTGGGATCCGGCCTCCCTTTTCCTGAATGTTGGAGGCTCGAAGGCCATGAGTAGGGTGACCAAGGGAGTAACGGGCATAAGGCCCTCTTACCCACAGGGCCAGGCCCACAAAGCAAAGGTGTGACTCACAGACGGCCCAGGCTGGTGAGCTGTCTGCAGCAGCTGATGTCTCTAGTGGCTACATGAGTCACCCAGCTTGGGGTCTGAGGCCAGCTGCGAAGGCTAGGAGACCCTAGGACAGCCTCCATGCTTCTCCTCCCTGCCAGAGTCCACTATCTAGAGATCTCGAGCTTCCTGCCAGGAATCTGGGGGCAGCAGATCAGTTGTTTCTGCAAGTGCTTGAAAAAGCCACGTGGCTAAGTTCTTCATGTGAAGCTTCTCTTGGAAGCTTTAGTGTCAGGAGCCCTGGGACGCCAGAGGGGCAAGGACCTGATAAGCCCCATTCCCCCCCCACACATACTTGCTTGTGAGGCAACCAGTGGGAAGAGCTGAGTGTGTGTAAATGGAATGCTGTCTGCAGCCTGCTCCTGTCAGAGGTCAGGTATAGAAAATATCCACAGGTGGGCACAAAAGGGGACATGGTGGTGACCCACTATACCTCATGCCTATATCTCCCAGGACTTTGAGGGCCCAGCATGTAGCACACTACCATTACAGTGTATAGTGAGTGAATGAACTCAGCTTTCTGAGAGCACAGCTACTCGCCTTTCCTCTCCACCCCACTTCTTGATTTAGTTCACACCTGGACATAGAAAATGCTTTCCTCTCTTTGGGAGGAGTCTCGCTCTAGCCCACACTGACCTGGAACTCACTCTGTAGTCCCAGGCTGGCCTCAAACTCATGATGATCCTCCTACCTCTGCCTCCCCAGTGCTGGGATTAAAGGCGTGCGCCACCACACCTGGCTCTTCAGTCTTCTTTATTTTTTGGTGTTGTGTAGGCATGTATGTGTGAGGGTATATACAGAGGTCAGAAAAAGACACTGGGTGTTCTTCTACCTTATTTCTCTGAGGAAGAGTCTCTCACTAAACCTTCATCTCTGTTTTCTGGCTGACCAGTGATCCTCCTGTCTTTCCCTCCCTCAGGGTTAGAGTTAAAGGCAGGTATACTATGTCCAGCGTTTTTTTTTTTTTTTGTTTTTTGAGGTAGGGTCTCGCTGTAGTCCAGGCTGACCTGGAATTCACTATGTAGTCTCAGGGTGGCCTCGAACTCACGCCAATCCTCCTACCTCTGCCTCCCGAGTGCTGGGATTAAAGGCATGCGCCACCACGCCTGGCTCCAGCGTTTTTTTTTTTTTTTTTTTTTGTTTGTTTGTTTTTGTTTTTTGAGGTAGGGTCTCGCTCTAGCCCAGGCTGACCCAGAATTCACTATGTAGTCTCAGGCTGGCCTCGAACTCACATCGATCCTCCTACTACCTCTGCCTCCCGAGTGCTGGGATTAAAGGCGTGTGCCACCACACCCAGCCCAATGTACAGCTTTTTATGTAGGTGCTAGGGATCAAACTCAGGTCCACATGCTTGAACAGCAAGTGTGCTTACCTACCAAACTATCACCTCAGTCCCTCATTCTTTATTTTATTTTTTTGGTTTTTCGAGGTAGGGTCTCACTCTAGCTCAGGCTGACCTGGAATTCACTATGTAGTCTCAGGGTGGCCTCGAACTCACAGTGATCCTACCTCTGCCTCCCGAGTGCTGGGATTAAAGGCGTGCGCCACCACTCCCGGCTTCATTCTTTATTCTTAAACCCAGGGATGATAGTATATACATGTAATCCCAGAGCACAAGAAGTGGAGGCAAGAGGATCAGGAGTTCAAGGCCAGCCTCAGCCTCATAGCAATTTTGAGACCAAACTTGGACTACATGAGATCCTGTCTCAAAAAACAAACAAACAAACAAACACAAAAAACACTTGCGCCTTTTACATGTGCCTGCTGCTGATGTGATCAGGTCAGAATTCTTTCTTCTAACTCCTGATAACTCAGCTTCCCATGATGTTCCAAGAGAGTCCAACGCCCTCATGCCTCAGGAGGACTCATTCTTCACAAGACTGCACAAGGGGAGGATGCTAACCTGTTTTCTCACGTACTCAACCAGCAACTCAAGCTGTCGTGGATCTTCACATTTCTGGTTGAAAAAGGTTCTCCAGAGTGCAGCGGCCAGTCCATGATCATCTGAAAGGATGCCCTGGAACAAGAGGACAGCCGCTCTTCTAGGAAGCGTCACTCAACCATGCTACAAGAGCTAGCAAACATTTTAAACACAAGCACTGCACGTCTCTATCACACCTTCCAGGATCAGGGACTGTTTCGGAGGAGGTGGTGGAAAGATTGTAAGAGCCAAAGAAAGGGTAGGACTGCTTACATCGCAAACTTCCAGACACAAAATGCCCTTGATATCCATGACCTCTCAGTGCCTGACACTACCTATACAAGACCTCCATAATAGGAGGAAAAGATGACATCAAAGCAAAATAGAGACTGAGCTGGGGAGGGGATACAATGGAGGATGGATGCAAGAGGGGGAAGGTAGGGGAGGAGAGGGAATTATCATGGTTTATTGTCTATAATTATGGAAGCTGTCAGTAAAAACTGCTGTGAGTTTGAGGCCACCTGAGTGGTGGAATCCAGGCATAGTGAATTCCAGGTCAGTATGGCTATAGAGTGAGACCCTATCTCAAAAATAAAAATAAAGCCTGGCATGGTGGCACACACCTTTAATCCCAGCACTTGGGAGGCAGAGGTAGGAGGATCACCGTGAGTTCGAGGCCAGCCTGAGACTACATAGTGAATTCCAGGTCAGCCTGGACTAGAAGGAGCCCCTACCTCGAACCCCCCCAAAAAATAAATAATAAAAATAAATAAATAAATAAAAATATTGTGAGCATGAGACCAAAGATTGGGTTCAGAAGGACTGTGTGGGGGCAGAAGGGTAGCCAATCCCCAGGGCCTGACAGGTCATGTCATGCACTGTATGAGGAGATGCAGAGCTGGGACTGTCTGGGACTCTGTGTGCCTCAACCACACTGCACCTGGCTGAGGCAGTGTCTGAAAATCGAGAAGAGAAAAAGAAGTGCCAGCGCTTTTGCTGCTGTCCACAGGCATGGGCTGGCAGCACTGAACCTGTGTTTGCCAGATATGCAGGTGGGTGAGGACTGTTAGCACACATCTGCAAAACAGCTGGCTCTTTGGGAACAAGATAGCTTGCCTTCATTGTCACCCATCTGGCCCCATCTCTTCCTAAGCAGAGAAACAGGCTGTTTAGCAGAACTGTCATGTGCCACACAGGGCAAGGTTTAAAGCCTGTGTGTGAATGTGTTTAGCACTGGGAATTCTGTTGGGAAGCTCAGATATCAGAGCCAATTAGAGCCATTTGCTAGCTCAGACCTCTAGGGAAGGAAGGATAAAGGTGGTTAAAGGGAACAGTCCTGAGGAGTTCAAAATATGTTGAACCAAAGTGCTGACTTGGACTGGATTGGGTTCTAGTTCTGCCACTGTCAAGTTCAATGACAGTGGCTAAACCTGAGTCTCAAACATTTTGCCTATTGAAAAGAGATGAAAGCACTTGCTTTAAACGGGATGTGGTAGTCATTCCTGTAATCCCAGAATTTGGGAGGTGGAGGCAAGGAAGAAAATACTTGTTCTACTTGTAGCATCCTTGAGTTGTAACCATGAGGCAATGTGTGTGCGCTCAAGGCCTGGGGTTCAGTTTCTAGCCACACACACACACAAAACAAAAGGACTGGACTGGAGAGATGGTCCAGTGGTTAAGGCACTTGCCTCCAGTGCCTAAGGCCCAGGTTCAATTCCCCAGTACCCACATAAGCCAGACCCACAAGGTGGTGGCCCTGGTTCTCTCTCTCTCTCTCTCTAACTCTCTCTCTCTCTCTCTCTGTAGCTCTCTGCTTGAAAATGAATAAATAAAATGTTAAAAAAAAAAAGGACTTGTTGTTTGGTTTTTGTTTTTTTAGACATGGCCTTGTATAGCCCAGGCTGGCCTCAAATTATGTAACCAAGGATGATTTTGAACTCTTGACCCACCTCCCAAGTGCTGGGATTACAGGTATGCTCCACATGTCAGGCTGCAAAGACATTTAAAAAAAATTCCTGGCACTGCAGAGATGGCTCAGTGGTTAAAGGAGCTTGCTTTCAAAGCCTGATGACCCAAGCTTCAACTCCCCAGAGAGTGGTACATGCACCTGGAGATTTTTTGCAGTGGCAGGAGGCTCTAGTGTGCCCATTTTCATTCTCTCAAATAAATAAATTTAAAAAAAGCCGGGCGTGCTAGTGCACGCTTTTAATCCCAGCACTCAGGAGGCAGAGGTAGGAGGATTGCCCTGAGTTCAAGGCCACCCTGAGACTACATAGTGAATTCCAGGTCAGCCTGGACTAGAGCGAGACCCTACCTTGAAAAACCAAAAAATAAATAAATATTTATTTATTTATTTACAAGCAGAGAGAGAGAGAAGGGGGGGGAAATGGGCACTCCAAGGTCTCCTGCCACTGCAAACCAACTCCAGATGCATGCATCTCTTTGTGCATCTGGCTTTATGTGAGTACTGGGGAATTGAACCTGGGTCATCAGGCTTTGCAAGCAAGTGCCTTTAATCAGAGCCATCTTTCCAGCCCCCCCCTTTGTTTCTTTGAGGTAGGGTCTAGCTCTAGTCCAGTGGTGGCAGTTGTAGACTAGACTCCAAGACTTTTTTTTTTTTTTTTTTTGGTTTTTTGAGGTAGGGTCTCACTCTAGCCCAGGCTGACCTGGAATTCACTATGTAGTCTCAGGCTGGCCTCAAACTCACAGTGATCCTCCTACCTCTGCCTCCTCCCAAGTGCTGGGATTAAAGGCGTGTGCCACCACATCCGACCCAGTCCCCCCTTAAATTTTTTTTTTTTTTTTGGTTTTTCGAGGTAGGGTCTCACTCTAGTCCAGGCTGACCTGGAATTAACTATGTAGTCTCAGTGTGGCCTTGAACTCACGGCAATCCTCCTACCTCTGCCTCCCGAGTTCTGGGTCCTTAGCCCTTCTGAGCCTCAGTTTTTCATGTGCTAGTCAACCCTAATAATTCCTACCCAACAGAATTGTAAGCATTCAGAGACAATGTCCCAGCACTGGGGAGGCAGAGGTAGGAGGATCACTGTTGAGGTCAAGACCAGTGAGGCCCTATCTTGGGCGGGAGGGGGGCAAGCAAAACAAGAGACAATGTCCATGATTGGCTCTTTAGGTGGTAAACATTACAAAAAGCCAGGGGCATTTAGTCCCTGTTATCTGGTGGTCTGGCTTCTTGAGCTCTGTGGCACATGAGGTCTGACTTCAGGACAGCTGCCAAGAAGCTATGCTCATGTGGGGAACACCTCACCTGCTCCAGATGCCTTCTGCTGAACAACCCCACAGTTCCACAGCTGAGACTGTCTTGGCATGATGGCTGAGTTGGGAAAATCCGCTTCTTCTAGCAGATGGCAATAGGGGCCAAAGACAAGCTCAGGCATATCCTCCTCCTCCAAGCTATGTGCTACCACAACAGCCTGCTGTGTGTAAAGTGCTGTTTACAGTGACCCACAGATGTGACACAGGAAGGACTGGGAGAGAAAGTAGGGGCTTGGAGAATGAGCAGAGCCCAGGGCAGAAGAAGCAGAGTAGCCATGGTGAGTTGTCTGGAATGGGCAAATCCATAGGAGCTAGAGGGAAGAGGAGGACTCAGAGAATGCTGCACTGTTCCACACAGTCAAGGTTCATTTCCTTTCCATAGCCTCTGTCCAGCAACTACCTATGCCATGCGGCACAGGAATTATTACCTCCTTGCAGGATAAATACTGAGATCAGAGGTCAGCTAGCTGGCTGGTATCTAGCAGAATCAGCCCCAGCCATCATACAGCCCCAGCACATAATGCCAGTGCACTGGAAATGGCTGAGTCCAAAAATAAACTTAGCTGCAGCTTTCTCTCTGCCAGACTATTAGTGAGTTCCAGATAAGCCTGGGCTAGAGGGAGACCTTACCTAGGAAAAAAAAGACGGATGTGGTGGTGCACGTCTTTAGTCCCAGCACTTGGGAGGCAGAGGTAGGAGGACTGCTGTGAGTTTGAGGGCACCCTGAGACTACATAGTGAGTTCTAGGTCAGCCTGGGCTAGAGCAAGATCTTACCTCAAAAAACCAGAAATAAATAACTAAAAATGAGAACTAAGTCGAGCGTGGTGGCACATGCCTTTAATCCCAGAACTCGGGAGGCAGAAGTAGGAGGCCGTAAATTTGAGGCCACCCTGAGACTACATAGTGAATTCCAAGTCAGCCTGGACTAGAGTAAGACCCTACCTCGAAAAACCAAAGAGAAAGAGAGAGAGAGAGAGGACGAACTCATTTGGCATCACCCATTTCAGGTCAGCCAAGGCTAGAGCAAAATCTTACCTCAAAAAACCAGAAATAAATAAATAAATAAAAATGAGGGGCTGGAGAGATGGCTTAGTGGTTAAGGCACTTGCCTCCAGTGCCTAAGGCCCCCAATTCAATTCCCCAGTACCCACATAAGCCAGACCCACAAGGTAGTGGCCCTGACATGTTCTCTCTCTCTCTCTCTCTCTCTCTCTCTCTCTCTCTCTCTCTCTCTCTCTCTCTCTCTGCTTGCAAATAAATAAATAAAAATCTTTTTTTTTTTTTCTTTTGGTTTTTCGAGGTAGGGTCTCACTCTAGCCCAGGCTGACCTGGAATTCACTATGTAGTCTCAGGGTGGCCTTGAAATCATGGCGATCCTCCTACCTCTGCCACCCAAGTACTGGGATTAAAGGCGTGCGCCACCACGCCCGGCTAATAAAATTATTTTTATTTTTTATTTTTTAAAATTTCATTTATTCATTTTCAAGCAGAGAGAGAGAGAGAGAGAGAGAGAGAGAGAGAGAGAGAGAGA
>PVHP010006503.1:0-37739 GCA_004024765.1 Zapus hudsonius | reverse complement strand
AGATACAGAGATAGAGAGAGAGAGAGAGAGAGAGAGAGAGAGAACGCACACCAGAGCCACCACTTTGTGGGTCTGGCATATGTGGGTCCTGGGGAATTGAACCCGGGGCCTTAGGCACTGGAGGCAAGTGCCTTAACCGCTGAGCCATCTCTCCAGCCCTAAAAATTATTTTTAAAAAATGAGAACTCATTTGACATCACCCATTTCAACTAAGGAATCAGGAAAGGGTGCCCAGAAGCCAAATGTTAGGGCAGATGGCAATTCTCCTACATTCTAATAAGAAGCCTGATTGTTTTCCCTCAGAGCATAAAGAAAGCATCCTTCAGGAAATTAGGATGCTTATGGCTGGAGGTATAGAGAAAGGTGCAGGACTGTCCTGGCACTAGAGGCCTGATTATGGTGAGTGTGTAGAGTGGCCAACTAGTACTGTTGCTTAGCACGAGGCTAAGCGCACAGAATCCAAGCCCCAGGGGCACAGCTCTCTGGGAGCTCGCAATCCAGAAGGACAAGCCAGCCCTGATCCAAGTCCCTCCAACGAGCGCTTGTTCAGCTCATGGTGAGCCATGCCCATGCCTCGCTCTTCTGTGCATGTGCACCTGTATGAAGATGTGTGTGAGCCCCAGGCACTGTCCTCCTCTACACCTCTTCCGTGTCATCTCCTTGGGATGGGAGTCTCTTGCTGAACCAGGAGCTGTCCCTTTCTTGGCAGGAACCCCAGCAAGTCTCCTATCTCCACTCCCCTCAGGACTGTTATTACAGTTGTACGTGCCATGCCTGGCTTTTTGGACCTGACTCAGGTCCTACCCACTGAGCCATCTCCCCAGTCTAGCCCCTCATTCTTCAGCCATCACTTCTACACTACGTCATTCGTCTGTTATTTCCTATCACTGCACTCTATTAGGAATTAGGCATTTATTTGCTTTACTTGTTACATACATACTATCTGTCTCTCAGTAAATTTAGTGGAAATTAAACTATTTGCTTGATTCAGCAATATATTCCTCATATATGATGTGACAAACACCAAAGCTGCTAAATGGATGCATAAATGGACAGATGCTGAAATGCAGGGTAAAAACACAAAGAATATAGAGGTGAAGGAAAGCTATACAGTGAAGTGGTCTTTAAGAATGGGGAGGAGGTGGCCGGGCATGGTGGCGCACGCCTTTAATCCCAGCACTCAGGAGGCAGAGGTAGGAGGATCACCATGAGTTCAAGGCCATCCTGAGACTACATATTGAATTCCAGGTCAGCCTGGGCTAGAGTGAGACCCTACATCAAAAACCAAGGGGGAAAAAAAAAAAAGAATGGGGAGGAGTAAGTCAGGTGCAGCAGGGCATGCCTTTAGTCCCAGCATTTGGGAGGCAGGAGGATCGCCGAGAGTTTGAGACCACATAGTGAATTCCAAGTCAGCCTGGGCTAGAGTGAGACCCTACCTTGAAAAAAAAATTATAAAAAGGAAAAAAGAATGGAGAAGATATAGACAGCTACAGATATTCTAAGCAAGAAAGAAAAGTACATTAGCTATATAGAAAGGCTTGGCTTGGGGGCGTGGTGGCGCACGCCTTTAATCCCAGCACTCGGGAGGCAGAGGTAGGAGGATCACCATGAGTTTGAGGCCAGCCTGGGATTACAGAGTGAGTTCCTGAGCTAGAATGAGACCATGCCTTGAGGACCCCCCCAAATATAGATACATACATACAGACATACACACACACGTGTGTGTGTGTGTGTGTGTGTGTGTGTATGTGCGTGTGCATGTGCGTGTATGTCTTCAAGGTGCCAGGCCCTGACCCTGGTCCTAAGGTACCAAGCTAACCAAGATATGCAGCTACTGCCTTTAATACCTTATATATGTCCAGTAGGGTATTAATCAGTCTCAACATTATCTGCAGGCAGTGAGGCCATAGGGCTAAAGGCCTCCCTTGGAAGATAAGCAATGGCAGATAAAGGTAGAGAAGGCACATAACAAAGCAGTTCACAGAAGGCCTAAAATGTCAAGAAGTTACTTGGACCTCATCAATCAGACAAAGAGAAAGGTTCCAAAGTGTCCAGGGAGGGGCCGATGGCAGTAGGACATTGCTGTAGAACAGTGCTGGCCAGAAGGGCTTCTGAACAGGGAATTTTCTCTGTACCGCCCAACACAGTGGCCACCTGGCAGCAACGTACACATACTGACCACCAGCTGGGACTAGCATGAATGAGGAAACCGAATAGTTTATTTTACTTCACCAATTTAAATCAAAATAGTTGCTTTTGGCTACTTTTGGATAGTTCTAAAACCATGTGACTCCAAGAGCAGGCTAAAAAATGGCTCCACATCCCTTGCAGGGGTTGGCAATGCAGTATGTTAAATCTAACTCAAACTTGCTCAGTTCAAGTGAATCCACATACACTGTACATTTTAAGAAAAGCTGCTCTGGCATCACACATTTAAACCATCCAGGAGCTTTCGCAATGACAGCTGCCCACCCATACCAATTAAGTTAGGCCTCTTAGGCTCTGGTATTTCTAGAAAGCATTCTAGGTCATTGGCATATTTCCTAAACATTCTTGTTTGTGGCACCTACACACTTGCTGAAGTACCAGGCAGCATGCGTACTGGACTAGAGCCTTTAAAATGGACTGGGAACTGCATGCCACAACAGTCTCGTGTACCCCAGACTCACTTCAAAATGGCTATATGGCTAAAGATGACCTTGAAACTCTGATCATCCTGCCTTCACCTGCTTAGTGCTGATATTTTAAGGTATGACTCCTGGTTTTCTGTGCTGCTAGAGATTTGGAGATCAAACCCCAGATCTCATGCATGCTTAGGCAAGCAGTCTACCAATTAAGCTATATCCTGGCCACCTTCTGTATATTTCCCCATTGTTTGTTCCTGCATGCCACGCATTATGCCAGATAACAGAAATACACACAGTAGGTACTGCCATTTCCTAGAAGAACTCCTCACCCAGCCGCATGACAAACAGATACTGAATGCTAAGGCAAGTATGAGAAAATCCAGGGAGAGTGGAATGAGCTAAGCCTGGGGGAAAGGTCAGGGACTACTTCCCAGGAGGAATGATGCTTGTGTTAAATCTAGAGGTAACAATAAAAACGAGTTTAAGAGCACATAGTTTGTCAAGAAAATATGAGATATGATGAATCCTGTATACAGGTGTTCATTACACCATCTATTAACTTTTCCATATGCTTGAAATTTCCATAATAAAAGTTGGAGGGATGGGAGATGTCACAGAACAATAACATGGATGGACCCTGAAGACATTCTGCTAGGTGAAATAAACCAGTCACAAAGCACAAATATGGTAAGATTCCATTTACATGAGGCTCCTCGAAAACAGTCACATTCATAGAGACAGAAGTCAAATGGGAGGAGATGGGGAGTTCATGTTCAATGGGCACAGAGTTTCAGTTTGAGAAGTTAAGCATCCGAAATACACAGCTCAGTGAAAAAGCAATCTTAAAAACAGCATGTGAGTACAGTGTAACTCCCATTTGCATCAAGGAGGAAAAAAACCATGCACAGGTAACATCTGGAAGGAAATCCAATAAAGTATGAATGAAGTTTTCCTCCGGGGCAAGGAATAGGGCAGGAGAGGAAGTAGACCCTTCTATTTTCTATGTCAATGAGTTATGTACAGTTTTGTGAAATTTTAAAATGAGTATGTATTGCTTTTATAATGAAGATGAGACTACACAATTTGTCTGCCAGACAAATTGTCTTCCTCTCTCTGGGAGCAGCTGGGGCTATGACAGTGTCCCACCACCTGGCACCCAGCAGATGCTCAAGAAATGCTAACTAGTAATGATTTAACCATATTATATAGCTCTCTCTTCCTAAATGCTGACAAACCAGTCAAGGAAGATGAAGAAATAAAAACTAAGCAATAATGGCAGCCAGAGAAGACGGTACTGGCAGCTTTCTTCAGACAGTGTCATCAAAGGCCATCAGAGAAATATAAAGAAAAACTACACTGAGGTTCCATCTCACCACAGTCAGAATGGCAGTCATCAAGAAAGCAAATGACTCCAGCTGACTGGGGATGGGGAGGGGGGGGCAATGAGGAATTGGGGATAACAACTCATTGTTGGCCCACTAAACAATGTAACTCATTATGGACAATTAAAAAAAAAAAAAAAAGCAAATGACAAAAAATGCTGGTGAAAATGAGGAAAAAGGGAACCTTTAAACCCCACTGGCAGGAATGTAAACTAGTCCACTAGCCACAGTGGAAATCAGTATGGAGGTTCCTCAAAACACTAAAAATAGGGGTTGGAGATGCCTCAGTGGTTAAAGGTGCTTGCTTATAAAGCCTACAGGACCAGGTTCCAGTCCCAATACCCTCCCCAAAGCCAGATGCACAAGGTGGCACATAAAAGTCCCTGGTGCACTCTGTCTCTCTCTCTCTCTGCTTGCCAATAAACAAAATATTAAAATAAATAAAGAGAGAGAATGGAAGGAAGGAATAAGTTAAAGCTGGGCATGGTGGCACATGCCAGAAAGAAAGAAAGAAAGAAAGAAAAGAAAGAAAGAAAAGAAAGAAAGAAAGAAAGAAAGAAAGAAAGAAAGAAAGAAAGTTAATTACAGCCAGGCATGGTGGTGCACACCTTTAATCCCAGCACTTGGGAGGCATAGGTAGGAAGACTGCCAAGAGTTTGAGGCCACCCTGAGACTACATAGTGAATTGTAGGTCAGCCTAGGCTAGAGTGAGAACCTACCTTGAAAAACCAAAAAAAAAAAAAAAAAAAAAGAAAAGAAAAGCTGGGAGAAATGGCTCAGGATTTTAAAGGTGCTTTCTTACAAAGCCTAAAGGCGTGGGCGTGGGTTCGATTCCCTAGTATCCATGTAAAGCCAGATAAATGCACAATGGCCCATGCATCTGGAGTTTGTTTTCAGTGGCAAGAGGCCCTGATGTGCCCATTCTCTCTCTCTCTCTCTCTCTCTCTCTCTCTCTCTCTCTCATTTTCCACTCTCCTTACAAGTAAATTTTTTTTTGGTTTTTCGAGGTAGGGTCTCGCTCTAGTCCAGGCTGACCTGGAATTCACTATGTAGTCAGGGTGGCCTTGAACTCATGGCAATCCTCCTACCTCTGCCTCCCAAGTGCTGGGATTAAAGGTGTGCGCCACCACACCCAGCCTGAAATTTTTGTAAAAAAGTTATAATGAAATTTATATTTCCATGAAAATGGATGCAACTGGAAATAATCATATTATGCAAATTAAGTCAGTCTCAAAAAGACAAATATCCTAGGTTGGTGAAATGGCTCAGTGATTAAAGGTGCTTGCCTTTAATTCCTCAGTAACCACCTAAATCCAGGCATTCAAAGTGGCACACACATCTAGAGTTCTTAACTGCCAAGCCATCTCTCCACTCATCTGGACCTGGAGTTCTTTTGTACCCCCAAGAGGCCCTGGCATGCCAATTTTCTTCTGTTCTTTCTCTCTGTAAATAAGTAAAGTTTTAAGCCTGGCGTGGTGGCACTCAGGAGACAGAGGTAGAAGGATCGAGTTCGAGGCCAGTCTGAGATTATCTAGTGAATTCTAGGTCAGCCTGTGCTAGAGAGACCTTACCTTGAAAAACAAACAAACCAAATTTTAAAAAATCTTACACACCCTTAAAAAAGATAAATACCCTATGTTTTCTCTCATTTGCATAGTCATACATGCACAGGTGACAGGAAAAGAGAAGGGAAACTGTCTAGGGGGACAAAGGGGACTCATGAAGAGGGGGAAGAGTGTGCTAATAGTACATTATATGCTTGCGTGAAAATAGCCTTATGTGACCCTGTATAATAAAATAAGATACAACTTTGTTTTAAAGCCACTGTGATCCCAGCATGTAGGAGCCTGAGGCAGGAGAATTATAAGTTTAAGGACAGCCTGAAATACTTAATGAGATGGGAGGGAGGGAGGGAGGGAGGGAGGGAGGGAGACCTTTGTTGTGGAGGTCCATTGTTCCGCTCAAGGCTTCACAAATGATCTTACCTCATCATATCCCAAAATTGCAGCATAGAAGTTATTTGTCATGAGGGCCATGTTCTTCTTCAGAATATGAGAATTAACCTGCAAAAACAGAAGCGTGGAAGGAAAGTAGCTGTCATGGGATGTAAGGAGAACAAAGAGGAAAGAACTCAAGTCAAACTGCCAGTCCATTCCCAGTTCCCTTATGTCAGACTTCTCTCTAATTTGCCACTTCTTTTAGGTTTTGATCCCAACTATACCAAGTAATAGTTTTGTGAATGGATCCCCAGCATCTGGTTTTGTGTTAGAGCCTAGGAACACAGTCTTGATTGAATAAGCACTTAGTCTGCTAGAGGTTAACAGAGGGTGTGAGTGTGTGTGTGTGTGTGTGTGTGTGTATGAAGTTACTTGCCAAGTGTGGTGGTCCCCATCTGTAACCCCAGCACTTGCGAGGTTGAGGCAAGAATTCAAGATCATATTCAACTATATAGTACGTTCAAAATCAGCCTGGGTCAGACTGGAGAGATGGCTCAGCGGTTAAGGCACTTGCCTCCAGTGCCTAAGGCCCCAGGTTCAATTCTCCAGTACCCACAAGGTGGTGGCCCTGTTGCTCATTCTCTCTCCTCTCTCTCTCTCTGCTTGAAAACAAATTTTAAAAAATCAGCCTGGGTGGCATGAGACCCCAAAACACAAAGCAGAGCCAGGCACTGTGTTTAATCCCAAGCCATCCTTGTAAACCAGATGCCATTTGCAGTGGTGCAAGAGGCCCTGACACAACCATACACACACACAAATAAATAAATAATGTGCTGAGGTAAGTGAAGTTCAGTGTGAATGTCCTCTTGCTGGGGCAGTGAGGAAGACCTGGGAGAAGTCTGACAGGAAAGAGGGAAGCTGAGGAGACAGAAGGAGGGGATGGAAAGAATATTTGGGGTGTGTCAGGCAGGTGAATGGGTAAGAACACTGGCAAGGTATGTTGAAACCAGGATAGGAAATGTCTCGAGGGCCTCTCAGAAGAGCTTATCATGGTAAGACAGATCAACAGAAGGATGTTGTCGGGGTGGGAAGAGGAGAGAGAGGCAGGACTGTATGGTGAGCTGCTGAGGAATAAAAGGGGCCTCTGAGAATGAGGAAGAGGGGAAAATAAGATGAAAAGTCACTCATTATTGTTGGTGTTGAGATTGTTTTAAAAATGCAACCCTGGGCCAGATGTGGTGGCACACACCTTTAATCCCAGCGCTTGGAGGCAGAGGTAGGAGGATCACTGTGAGTTCTAACTACAGAGTGTATTCCAGGTCAGCCAGAACTAGAGTGAGACCCTGCCTTGAAACAAAGAAAAACAACAATCCTGTTTGATTACTGAGACTCTTGGTAGACTTCTTCAGACACCTACAGAGTTTGAAGTTACTTCACTGAATATCTTCAATGGGGTAAAACTTAGACTCCCCTCCCCCGCCAAGGCAATAATATGCTTGAGAACATGGTCCATGTTTTTGTTCTTTTCTGGGATCCCAGTGGAGAGCCTAGGAGTATATAACACGGAGTAAGGACTCACTCTCATTTAACCTGACACGTTTAACAAACTGTCAAACATCATTTGGAACTTCATATAATCTTTTCCACACCCACCATCTCCTCCATTTACTGAAAACCTGACTCAGGTTAGGGATTGTCATGGTTTGAACCAGGTGTCCTCCACAAACGAATGTGTTCTGAATGCTCGATCCCCAGCTGATGGCAATTTTGGGATTGGAACGTTGTTGGAGGTGTGTTGTTGGGGGTGGGTTTATGGGTGTTGTAGCCAGCTTCTCCTTGCCAGTGTTTGGCATGCTCTCCTGCTGCTGTTGTCCACCTGATGTTGACCAGGAGGTGATGTCCACCACTCTGCTCATGTCATCATTTTCCCTGCCATCATGGAGCTTCCCCTTGAGTCCATAAGCCAAAATAAACCCATTCCTCCCATCAACTGCCTTTGGGTCAGGTTCTCTGTGCAGCAATGAGAAGGCTGACTACAACAGGGATGTATGGACATCACCTCCAATCTTCAGTAGAACTCTAAGAGGCAGTTGTACTGCCTAGAGACCAAGAGAGGTGAAGTGATTTGCCCTAGTGGGTTACACAGTGAATTACTGGTAAGCTAAAATCATCAACCATTCAGTGCTCCTTACATTCTATAATCTCATGCTTCCAGGAGGGTAATTTTACTTTGGATCATGCATTAGTTTCTTTTCTCATTTCTATGATGAACTTCCTCAAAGAAACAATTTAAGGGAGAAAGGATTTATTCTGACTTACAGTTTGAGGGAATACAGCCCCTGATGGCAGGGAAGGAATGGTGACGGGGTGGCATCATGGGAGCGGGGGAAAGTGTAAAGCTGTTTGCTCACATCTTGGCAGATCCCGAGGCAGAGAGATCAGGTTGGATGTGGGATGGGGCCATAATTCTCAATGCTTGTCCCTGAGCAACCCACTTCCTCCAGGTAGGCCTCCACATATCCTCCCAAAATAATGCCACCAGCTGAGGACCAACTGTTAAAATGAGCCTGTGGAAGACATTTTACAGCTAAACCATAGCAGATCACAAATAAAGACTGAGTGATTTTTAACCTGGGCTTCATTACTATTCTCTGAAGAAGAACAAAAAGACAAAGGATTTGTATTTAGACTCAGAAAACCTGGGTTCAAGTCATAGCTCTGCTATGTACTTTGGATGTGATTTTAAGCAAGTCAAATAACCTCTCTGAATCCATTTTCTTGTCTTTTAAATACACTGCACACAAGAGCTGTTTTCAAAGGCGAGTGAGTATGTATTCATTCATTCATTTAGTTAACAGCATACACTGAAAGCCTTGGTAAACTGCAGAGTGCTCAGCAAATGCAAGGAATTATGAGTAATACCTTCTGGTTTATTTATATAAAACTAAAACCAGTTCCAATACTTTACAGTCATGGATAATTTTCAAAAATGAAGAGAGAACTGTGAAGCTCAAGGCTGGAAAATATGAGATTGGTGGTAGGTGAGAGTGCAAACCATGACCTTTCCCACCCACCTTCAGCCCAGGCCACATAAGCCTTCCATCCTTTGTGTTCTCAGAGCTCTGTGTACACTTCTCCCTGGAGGCACACAATATGGTTTATAGCTGCTTACGGACCTGTCTCTCCCACGGGTCTGGAAGCTACTAAAACTTGTGTCATAGGAACCAAGAATGAACATTTTGGCACCCAAACACTCGGCCCAGGGCAGGGGCTAAGACAGGCATGATGATAAAGATCAGGACTGGGATGGAATTTGGTGGCTAGCACTTGTCTAGCCCGTATGAAGTCCTGGGTTCTATCTTGAGTACTCGAAACAAAAAACAACAACAGAGCCGGGCATGGTGGCGCAGGCCTTTAATTTCAGCATGCGGGAGGCAGAGGTAGGAGGATCGCTTTGAGTTTGAGGTCAACCTGGGACTACAGACTGATTTCCAGGTCATGGAGACCCTACCTCAAAACAAACAAACAAACCTAAAGGCATTATTTAGAGCATGCTCTGTGCTTGTTCCAATGACATCAATTCCTTTGTTTTCTTTTGTACTGCTGAACACCTTCTGTTTCTGAAATTCCAAAAATATGTACTATCAAACTGTATCATCATGAGCTGTGGCAAAAAGTCAATAATGCAGACCAGGGCTGGAGAGATGGCTCAGGGGTTAAGGCACTTACCTCCAGTGCCTAAGGCCCCGGGTTCAATTCCCCAGGTCCCACATAAACCAGACCCACAAGGTGGTGGCCCTGGTGTGCTCTCTCTCTCTCTCTCTCTCTCTCTCTCTCTCTCTCTCTCTCTCTCTCTCTCTCTCTCTCTCTCTCTGTATCTCTGTGCTTGAAAATGAATAAAATATTTTTTAAAAACCAAAAAAAAAAAAAAAAAAAAAAAAAGAATGCAGACCAGAGCTAGAGTTCATTCCCTTCCTATCATGCAAGGATGAGACTTCAACCCAGACTTCCTGATAATCATCTTGGGCTCTTCCTTACCCCTGTGCAAGAAGCCTAGAGCCACAAAAGGACATCAAACACTGAGGCAGGGCACCACACCTAGGAAACTTGCTCTGCTCGGCAGAGCTAGCTTACATGCTGCATCACATAGATTAACTTCAGAGCTGGAAGGGCCCCCAGGGATCACCTAGCTAAGACCCCTGAGGAAATGGTGGGGGAAAGAGACAGGTCACACATCAAGTTAGTGTCGGAGCCAGGATTGGAGTGGGACAAGTGCTGTTCCTACTTTACATCTGCAGGACATTTCCAAAGATCACCTACGTATTATGCTGCCAACTTTGGTTCTTGCTTTCTAAGGCCCAGGTATACATAAACATCTTCTCTTGGGATGTACCTGAATCCTAGTTGACTGTTGCCCAGGTTGAACGAAGGACTGGAGTGTTAGCAAGGTTCTCCTAACTCCTGGTTCTCTATTCCAGTGACAGGTAACTCGTCTTCTAACCTCTAGTTGAGAGAGGACAAACTGCCATAACTAGGAATGGTTTTCAGCCTGGTTATCATCCCAGCCTGGATGAGTTGATGAAAAAGAACCTTCCAGTCAGGTGTGGTGGCACACACCTTTAATCCCAGTACTCAAGAGGCAAAGGTAGGAGGATTACTGTGAGTTTAAGGTCACTCTGAGAACTCCAGGTCAGCCTGGGCTAGAGGAAGATCCTACTATGAAAAACAAAAACAAAAACAAAAGAACCTTCCTGGAAGGAAGATGTATGGGCATCAGATGAGGCTCAGTGACAGAACTTCCTAAACTACTGGACTCAGCCCACTGAGCCCTTCAACCAGCTCAGGAGCCAAGCAAAGCTGGATATTCCCTCTGGTGAAGCCCTGTTGGGTTTTACTCCCTCACATAAGCTTTTATTTGCTGGTATGTAGGTTCCTGGGGGCCAGATCACTCTATATGGAGCACCGAATCCATGAATACCAGATGCCCCAGCAGAAGAGAAACTCCTCCCAGATAGTGCTGGGCTGTTTGCTTATTAAAATCTTATCCTCTCAATAATGCTTTGTTTTTTCTAAACCCCATACACACTGCACCAACACATGGGAAAAGTTGCTTTTATATCAGTTACTCATATTTTCCCATTTATTTAAGCTATTAAAATTCATGCAGATATTTTATAAGCCATCAGGATTCGATGACTGGTATTACTGAATGTTTAATAATAAACTAAACAGAAGAAATCAGAGGGTTAAATGATGACTGCAATTCCTGTAATGACTTAATTAAATTTTTATTGAGTACATAAACTATGATGTCATTTCTAGCCAACCATGGCTCTGCTTTCGCAGCATGTCACGGGGTGGGAGCACTCAATAGGAGGCTAAGCTAAATGAGCAGCAAGTCTCTGCTGAAGTGGGGAGGGGAGCAAGGCTCATGTAACACACTCAATAAATTATCCGTTCATTTTTAAACAAAGTCCATGAGTTATAATATATTTGCCATGCACTTTTTATGACATAATAAAAATGTTACCTTAAGGGTTACTTAACACATACTACAAATGTTGTAGCAGAGGCAGGCACAAGGGGCAAAGAAAACAAACACAAGCAGGCCAGGGGCAGGTCCTGGAGTTTATGTCCTGGGGGAGCAGCAGAGTATATTAAAAAGGGAATGCAAAAAAAAAGGGGGGGGGGAAGGGCATGTAAAAGTTCAGGACTACTAATCAGTAGATTAATGAATGAAACAAGCCACAGGGAACACAAGCAATAAGGAATCTTGTAAGGCACATGCTTAATTAATGTAGTATTCTCAGGGAGGAATATTAGCTTTAAAGATATGCCAGTTCATTTAAGGCCCTCTTTCCCCTTCTCCCTGCCGAGGCTCTTACAGATGTTTGCGTAACAGCTTAACAGAGGCAATCTAGACATGGAGACCAGGGGCAGGTCATGCTGTAACCTCGCTGGAGATTTGTCCTCAGTCATTTCTCCTACCTCACTCCTTGGTCAGTCAACTCTGTGCCATTTCTACAGCTCTGTCATGCTCTCTGTCTCCTAGCCAAGCTGTTAACTTTCTTTTCTTTACTGATGGAAGGGATGCTAGCTTTCTTATCCTCTAAGATCTAGCCTCCAAATTTTACTCTCCTGAGCCACCAGATGCCACAAGTGATTCAAATCTGGAAATAAGTCCCAAAAGTCACTATTTCCCAAGTGCCTAGAAGTATGTTAATAACTTTATTGCCTATTAGTTCATTTAATCAATTGATTGAGGAAGTACTGTTACTATGTCCACTTTAAAAATGAAAGAGAGAGAGAGAGAGAGAGAAGGAGGGAGTTAGACAGGGAGGGAGGGAGGGAGTTAGACAGGGAGGGAGGGAGAGAGGAAAAAGGAGCTGGAGAGATGGCTCAGTGGTTAAAGGTGCTTACTTGCAAAGCCTGACAACTAGGGGTTCAATTCCCCAGAACTCACATAAAGCCAGATGCGAAGTGGTGCATGTGTCTAGAGTTCATCTACACTGGCTGGAGGCCCTGGTGTGCCCATACTCACTCTCTTTCTGCCTCTTTTTCTGTCTTGCAAATAAATAAAACAAATATTTTTTAAAAAATTGTTGGGGTTGGGTGTGGTGGTACACTGGGGAGGTTGGGTTAGGAGGATTACCATGAATTTGAGGCCAGCCTGGGAATATACAGTGAGTTCCAGGTTAGCCTGGGCTAGAGTGAGATCTTGTCGCTGAAAAAAAAAAACTTGTGGGAAGAGGCTGGAGAGATGGCTCAGCGATTAAAGGCACCTGTTTGCAAAGCCTGATGGCCCAGGTTCAATGCCCCAGTACCCATGTAAAGCCAGATGCACAAAGTGGCATATACACCTGGAGTTTGTTTGCAGTGGCATAAATAAATTTTTTTTTCCGAGGTAGAGTCTCGCTCTAGTCCAGGCTAACCTGGAATTCACTATGTAGTCTCAGGGTGGCCTTGAAATCATGGTGATCCTCCTACCTCTGCCTGCCTCCCAAGTGCTGGGATTAAAGGCCACCACGCCCAGCTGGCATAAATATTTAAAGAAAGAATTTGTTGGAATGACTAAATGACAAAAGGTGGCTAGAGTTGCATAAGGAATATATCAAACTCATCACAAGGTAATAATGCAATGCAAGAGATGCCAGGCATATTTTAGTAGATGTAACCATATCAACACCATGTGCTACTATCATTTGGGAGGAGGCTGTCATGTATTTAACATCAGTTAGCCCATTATTTTAACTTAATGTTAGAAATTAACCCGTTTTGGAATATTGTGTGAGATATATAGAAGTCATGTGAGGGTAGACAGAGAAAGGAGACATGAAGAGAAACAAAAATATGCCTGAAACACACTTCTTGCTTTAAGAATTTACTGAGACTCTTTTATCAATGATTAAATACTACAGACTAAATTCTGTGTGTGCATGTGCACAACTGGCTCACTCAGGTGCACATGTGCATATAAGGCAGTTCCAGAAAAAACCGTTAATACCAAGAAAAAAGAAAAGAAAAAATATACCAAATGGACAATTTCATTTTTTTCTTCTTTTTAGAAAATGATGTGAATGATTAAAGAACGTTCCAGGTGTGAAGAGAGGCCAACCTAAATAAGGCACAGGATGCTCCTTTTGAAACTCCAGTTTAAAAAGACATTTTAGGAGTTGAGAGTTCATGCCTAGTTCTGAAATACACTAGGTTCTACCCTCAGCACCAAATAAAATTTGAAAAGTGTTTTGAATTCTTAATACATCAATCAGGAAGCTTGCTATATGATGCAATGCTTTTGTTTTTTAAAAAGTATTTTTATTTATTTGCAAGCAGAGAGAAACAGACAGACAGAGACAGAGAATAGGCACACAAGGGCCTCTAGCCACTGTAAACAAACTCCAGATATATGCGCCACTTTGTACATATGGCTTCATGTGGGCATTGGGGAATTGAACCCATGTCCTTAGGCTTTTCAGGCAAGCACCTTAACCACTAAGCCATCTCTCCAGCCCCCACTCCGACTTTTAAAAAAAAGTCTTATTTTGAAATTTGAACATTGAGATCTAGAGCCGGGTGTGGTGGAGCACGCCTTTAATCCCAGCACTTGGGAGGCAGAGGTAGGAGGATTGCCGTGAGTTCAAGGCCACCCTGAGACTACATAGTGAATTCCAGGTCAGCCTGGACTAGAGCGAGACCCTACCTCGAAAAAACGAAAAAAAAAAAAAAAAAGAAAATTGAGATCTAAATATTTAAAATATAAACTAGCTTGAAAGCTTTCTGAAAACAAGGCGGATGGCTGCCGACAGAACTGCAGAACCAACAGCTGATTTCTGAATGGCAACGAAGCACAAGAGTCCTTGCCACGCACGAGTCTAGCTGTCACCGGAACTTACCACTAAGTCCACAATCACCTCGAAAAGCAGCCTCTGAAGGACATTAAGGTCCTGAGAAGACTAAATACCAATCCGGCATTCTTCTAGGTCAGGATATATAAGCATTCTGGAAGCTTCTGACTGTCGCCCATATGATAATTTTCACACATAGTCTAAGCAGAGGGGTCAACACCTGGCTTGGAAGAGTGTCTGTTTAGCCAAAAGTACTGCAGCATAGCATTCTAAAGGAAGGAATCCTGGGGCCTTCCATTTAAAATCCTTACTGACCATGATTATGATGGCAACAGTGACTGTATACTGTATTTATGTTTACCATGTCTATGATCTTATTTGTGTCTTATAACCATAGCCTAAAAGCTACTGTTGTCCTAACTCTATAAGAAAACAGAAGTTCAAGAGCCTTAAGTGGCTTGCTCCTAAATCACATCTATTTGTAATATTCTCGGGGCAAAGAGACTTTAAACTCAGACATCCAGTCCCTAAATCTAGCGTCTTTTCAAAGGTATCCCATCTTTCTGTTTCTGATGAGTTGTGTCAGAAATGAAGAATCACATAATCATAGAACTAAAATTATTAATTTGTGTACTTGGGAAACAGAAGTAAAACAGAAACAACTCTAAAATATTGGAAAAAATTATCATAAAAACAGACCAGATACAACAAGGTCAAGGTAGAGTAGCTTGCTTAGTCCTAATCAAGTAAATCGATAAATATCAGGATGGAGGAGGTTTGATTAGGCAGACAGAAGAGAGTTCCAGAGCAAGTTTCTGATAGGAACTATTAAGACAGAAATGCGAGCTTGGCTAGATGTGGTGGTGCACACCTTTAATGCCAGCACTCTGGAGGCAGAGGTGGGAGGATTGTCATGAGTTTGAAAAAAAGGGCTAGGGCTGTTATCAGTGAGGCCTTGGATTCAGCCTCTAGCACCACAAAAAACAAACAACCCCCCCAAAAAACAAAGTAAACCCACTTGTGATGATCAACATTCAATGCCAATTTGTGGGAATTAGAATCAAAAACAGACTTCTGAGTGTGTCTGTGAGGGTGTTTCTAAAGAGGTTTAACTGAGGAGGGAAGGCCCATCCTGAATGTGGGCAGCACTGACCCACAGGCTCAAGCTCTGTACTGAATAAAATGGGGGAAAGGAGATAAGAAGCTCAATAACAGCATTCATCTGCTTCCTGACTACAGATGCAAAGTGACCAGTCACTTCCTGCTCCCACCACCATGCGCTCCCTGCCAAGATGAACTGTACTTAAACTGTATTTAAAACTGCAAGCCAAAATAAAGCCTTCCTTCCTTGAGTTCTTTTGCCGGGCATTTTGTCACAGTAAAGAAAAAAGCTAACTAATACATCTAACAAAAACCAGAAATGTGAAAAGGTAACGATAATTGGATATATAAAAGAAAAACTAGGGGTTGGGGATTTAGCTCAGTGGATGAGTGCTTGCCTAGCAAGCACAAGGCCCTGGGTTCAGTCCTCAGCACCTCAAAAAAAGAAAAAAAAAGAAAAAAAAAGAAAAGAAAAGAAAAGAAAAAGAAAAACTAAGCTGGGTGTGGTGGCACATGCCTTTAGTCCTACCACTTGGGAGGTGGCCGCCTTGAGACTAAATAGTGAATTCCAGGTCAGCCTGAGCTAGAGGGAGACCCTACATAAAACAGAAAAAAGAAAAAGAATAGAAGAGAAAGAAGAAAGAGAGAAAGAGAGAAGGAAAGAAATACTTAGGGGATGGAGAAATGGTTCAGTTGTTAAATGCGCTTGCTTATAAAGTCAGACAGGACTGGGTTTGATTCCCCAGTTCCCATGTCCAGGTGTCACCCACAAACAAATGTGTTCTGAATGCTCAATCCTCAGCTGGTGGCAGTTTGGGTATCAGAACCTTGGAGCTGTGTTGTTGGGGGCGGGCTTATGCGGTTATAAACCAGCTTCCCCTTGCTAATGTTTGGCACACCTTCCTGCTGCTGTTCATAGTGCTGTATTGGAGGTCATGTCCACCCTTTGCTCATGACATAATTTTCCGGGCCTTGATGGAGCGTCCCCTCAAGTCCATAAACCAAAATAAACCCATTCCTCCAATCAAGCTGCTTTTGGTTGGATAATTTTCTGTGCATCAGTAGAGTTGACTACAACACCATATAAAAATAAAGCTAGATGCACAAAGCAGTGCATGTGTCTGGAGTTCATTTGACGTGGCAAGAGGCCCTAGAGCACCCACATTCATATTCTCATTCCCTTTCTTTTTTTTTTTTTTTTTTTTGGTTTTTCGAGGTAGGGTCTCACTCTAGTCCAGGCTGACCTGGAATTCACTATGTAGTCTCAGGGTGGCCTTGAACTCACGGCAATCCTCCTACCTCTGCCTCCCGAGTGCTGGGATTAAAGAAGTGCGCCACCACGCTCACTCGGCTTTCTCATTCCCTTTCTCTCTTTCCTTACAAATGAATGGATGAATAAATACAAAGGTTTTTTTTTGTTTGTTTTGTTTTTTGAGGTAGAGTCTTGCCCTAGCCCAGGCTGACCTGGAATTCACTATGTAGTCTCAGGGTGGCCTTAAACTCATGGTGATCCTCCTACCTCTGCCTCCCCGAGTGCTGGGACTAAAGACATGCTCCACCACGCCTGGCAATACAAAGTTGTTTTTTTTTTTTTTAAAAAAAAAAAAAAAAAAAACCTACATACAAAGACCAAAAAGTTTCTCTATTAATAGTCAAAAGTTTTGAGGGACTGGGAACAATAGCACAGGTGGACCTGAGTTTGATCTCCAGCACCCATGTAAAAACACTGCATGCAGTGGCACATGCTTATACTCCCTGTGCTGGGGGTGGAGACAGGCGGACATCTGGGACTTGCTGGCCAACAGTCTAGTCTAATTGGTAAGCTCCTGGCCAATGAGAGGCCCTGTATTAAAAAAAAAAAAGGTAGATGACTGATGGTTAGGTTTTGTTGTCAACTTCGATGTTTTTAATTATCTTGGGTGGGTCTCTGAGGATGTTTACAGGAAGGCAGCCTCTCAGCAAGGGGCAGGATATAAAAAAGCTCAAATAAGCTCAAAATAAACATCCTTTCCTGTGTGGGTCATGCAGGAAGGAAATTCCAGAGACTCAGGAAGCCATTAAGTCTGGGATAGGGTTGCAAGACCCACCCTAAGCCTATATAAAGGAGAAGAAATTCTCTTTGGCTCTCCTGCCTGCTATAGTGTGTTCGTGGTGAGCAGCCTCTTTTGCAGTGTGGAACTTCCCCTGTATCTATAGCTACAAATAAATACCTTTCTCCCCCAAATTGTGCCTGGTTTGAAGATTCATCCCAGCGGTGTGTGGCTGACTGTGACAATGACATTCCTGAGGATAACACCTAAAGTAGTCCTCTGGCTTTCGCATGCATGTGCGTACACAAATGAATGTGCATATAGGAACATGCACACAAACACATATACTCAGATGAAAAATATTTTAGGGGGCTGCAGAGATGGCTCAGGGGTTAAGCTTGCCTGAAAAGCTTAACAACTAGGATTGTATTCCAATTCCTCAGTTCCCACATGAAGCCAGACACATGAAGTGATGCATGCATCTGGGGTTGCTAGAGGCCCTGGCATGCCCATTTCTCTCTCTCTCTCTCTGTCTTCCTCCCTCCCCCCACCTCACTTGCAAGCAAGCAAGCAAGCAAATAAATAAATTGGCCTGGTGTGGTGGTGCACAACTTTAATCCTAGCACTTGGGAGGCATAGGTAGGAGGATTGCTGTGAGTTCAAGGCCAGCCTGAGACTACATAGTAGATTCCAGGTCAGCCTGGGCTAGAGCAAGAACCTACCTTGAAAAACCACAAAAAAATAAGTGATATATATATATATATATATATATATATATATGGAGAGAAAGAGAGAGAGAGAGAGAGAGAGAGAGAGAGAGAGAGAGAAAGGTGTGTCTAAATTTTTTTAAGCTACCACACTTAAGAATAAACATGGGCTGGGGGGGAGGTGCACACCTTTAATCCTAGCACTCAGGAGGCTAAGATAGGAGGATCACTGTGAGTTCGAGGCCAGTCTAGGGTTAGAGTGAGTTCCAGGTCAACCTGCGCTAGAGTGAAACCCTGACACACACACACACACAATAAACTAAAAATAACAGAATAAATAAAAATAAACATGGAAAAAACCAAGAGAAATTTAGTGATGAACAGATATAGTCACTAATGGTCAGCACTGACCACAGGCCAAAGGCACTCACTGTGCTATGGACAACAGAAACACCCAGAAACTATCTCATGAATTGGCCTGGGTTGCTTCCCCCAACAACCTCCAAGGATTACAAAACTGACTGTGATACTACCTGAGATGATATTCTCTCCTCTCTCTCCCCTTCCTTAGGTCAATGAGCTACTTTTCCCTCCACCTGAGTTGGAAAGCTGAAGATCCTGGAATGCTGGCCCCTCTTCACAGAGATGGGCACACAGTCCAAGAAGAGTCACTGGCTCTTGCTTCTGAGAACAGAGACAACCAAAGATAAAAGGCTGCTAAAGCAAGGTCACTCCACAGCGATGGCACATAAATTCCTGTTACTATAACTAAGATCTCTCCTTCCTGAGGCCAGCAGCGAGCCTCCCTTCCATTCTGTCAGTAGTAGTTCCTTTCCAGTGAATTTGTTTGCTTAAATTTGTTGAGGACAGTCTGTTGTTCCCAATTGATGGATGTACCATCATTCATCAATCTATTAGAAACTGTGAAACATTATATAATAAACATTCTTTATTGAAGGTTTACTAAGTACCAGAACCTGTGTTAAATGCTTTTAATGTGTTATCTCTCCTTAATCTTCATAATCCTAAAAAGGGGGTGTTACTGTCCTCATTTTATAGAAAAGGCATCACCTCATTTTTATGTGAAGCTTTTTAAGTCTTCCCAGAACGTGTTGCTTTTTCCTTCACGTGCATTTTTATACTTCCGCCAGGAACACTTACTGTACAATTTTAATGATTTGTTTATAGGCCAACTCCAACATGCTGCATTAGACTGTGAGCTCCTTGAAGGCAAAGACAGCACACTGCTCAGCACACACAAACAGTGAATCGGTGTTCTGCCATAATTATGTCTTGAAGCAGTGCACCTTACAGATTTCAAGAAATGATCCTGAGACCAAGAATTTTGGGAGGGGCCAAGCCAAACAGACTTGCTGCTGCTGTTGGCAACTCAACTTAACTCTAGAAGAGGTCGACTTTCATCTTTACATGGCCTTTGAAAACTCACACCTCTCTCACATCACTCTCTTCCATGGAAACAAGTCTCAAGACCATCTCTTCTTCCATTACCAGCACTTGCTTGAGTCCTAACAAGAGCACACTGACACAAAAATCTGCAGTAAAGTGAAGTTTTTGACTGAACATAGAACTTCCGCAACCACAAGGGTCATTCTAGCAAGACAACAGCCTATTAACTCTGGAAGTAAACAAGTTAAACATGAGTCAACCTAAGGGCAAAGGAAGAATACTATCATTTCCCCAAAAATGTTTGTGTATTCTTCCAAGTTCTAGAAAGGAATATGTCCTGTTAACAAGTAGTAGTGCATGATAATTTTGGTCATACTTTGGTTTTCTGTTGTGAAACACAAGATTTGGAAAGCAGAAACATTTGACCTATTATTGATCACTACTGATCAATAATCAAGGTAGAACCAATAAGCAAGATAGTTATCTGAAGTGTAAGCAAAAGATAGTTCCATTCACACTTATACAAACAAGAAAATAAGTTGGAATCCTTACAAGGGAATGTTAAGTGGTACAGCCACTGTGAAGAGAACTTGGTGGTTTTTCTAAAAGTTAAACACAGAGCTCCCCTATGACCCGGCAATACTACTCATAAGTATATATCCAAAGAGCACAAGCATGGACTGAAACAGATACCCACGTGTCCACTGAGAGACAGATTGATAAACAAACTGATATCTAAGCACACATGACACAACAATATGTCAGTCTTATAAAAAGGCATGAAGTTTGGTACACTGCATGCTGTAATATGGATGGATCTTGAAAACATTATATTCAGTGAAGTAACGTCAGATACAGAAGGCCAAATATTGTATGATTCCACTTAGATAAGGAATTTGGGACAGGTAAATCATAGACAGGAAGCAGAATATAGGCTACCTGGGACTGCAAGGGAGAATTAGGGGGGTTATTTAATGGGCAGAGTTTCTGTAGGGATGAATGAAAAAATGATGAATTGATGAAAGCATCCCTGGGGCTGGAGAGGTGGCTCAGTATACAAAGCTGAAGGCCCAAGTTCGATTTCCCAGTCCCCACGTAAAGCCAGATGCACAAATGGAGCATGCATCTGAAGTCCATCTGTAGTGGCAGGAGGTCCTGGTATACCAATTCTCTCTCCTTCCCATTCTTTCAAATAAATAAGTAACTTTTAAAAAGAGCATTCCTACTGTTTTTTTAAGACAGATTTGTCAGCCTATGACTAAACCTTGTATATATATAAGAGCCCCTATGATGACACCCTACTCTGCACAGTACCATGAAGTAATAACATGTGTTCCCTGTTAGACTACCACCTGTCCGTGTGCAGAATCCTACACTTCCTTGTTCACATTTGCTAAGTATGCACTGAGTGCCTATTAGATTCGGGGCATTGCAGTATGTGCTGGAGGTAGAAAGATGAATAAAATATGTGTCCTCAAGGATTTCAGAATATCAAAGCTGGGATTAAAACACATGCCTTTAATCCCAGGGGAGGCAGAGAGGGGAGGATCACTTTGAGTTTGAGGCCAGCCTGGGACTATCTCAGAGTTAGTTACAGGTCAGTCTGGGCTAGAATGAGGTCCTGCCTTGAAAAACAGACAAGGTCAATCTCTGCTACTCAGTGAGTTCAAACATGAGATCCTATCCCCAAAAACAAAACAAATGTATAATGCAGGATCAATAGGATCTGGTTATCATGTGGATGTGGAGGAAAAAGGCTGCGGCCAGGCCTGCACATTAGCAGACCTCAATGAAGAAAGCAGAGAGAGAAGAAAGGTGAAGAATGCAATGATTATCTGCAATCACACGACTTTCTGACCCTGGCAGCACTATGTGTAGACAACCAATCTTGCAGGGTTTTAGCAGTCATTGTGCCCCTAATGTCTCCTGTGCTGTGGTAATGGAAATCCTTACTTGGATAAGATGTAATATGAGTAAGATGCTATTACAGTCAGCTTTCTAGTTGCTGTGCAGAAAGAACCCAAACAAAAGCGGCTTGTGGAGGAATGGGTTTATTTGGCTTACGGACTCGAGGGGAGACTCCATCCTGGCAGGGAAAATGATGGCATGAGCAGAGGGGTGGACATCACCTCCACCACAACAGTGCAAATAATGGCAGGAAGGTGTGCCAAATACTGGCAAGGGGAAGCTGGTTTATAACCCCATAAGCACACCCCTGACAACACAGATCTAGCGAGGTTCTAATTCCCTAACTGCCATCAGCTGAGAATAGATCACTGAGAACACATTCATTTGTTTGTGGGGGACACTTGGATCAAACCATGACAGATGCACATCTCCAGGAGAGCAGAGGAGCAGCACACCAAGGGGCCAGAGCCTCCTTTTCAGTAATTTGTGCACTACATGTCAAAGGATGCCATTCCTCTGGTCCTCTGCCTCCTTCCTGTTTACCATGGGGCCAGATGACTGTCATTGAGAAGATGTCGACACAGACAAGTTTCCAGAGATATTTGTAGGCTCCTAATTGCTACCTGTGCCTCACGATTACATTTATGAGCATAGAAAGCTACAGGCACAACTTTGCTTTTTTAATGCTTTTCTATTAAACATAGCAGTCTGAGCATAGTGGAAAACAGGATATGTGCCACCTCAACTGCACAAACAACTAAACAGGTAAAAACCCACAATCAAGTTAGAGAACTCTATGCTAATGAAATCAAAGCGATGTCACCCATCCTGGATGTTGAGCACCTAAACCTGGATGTTGCGGGCCTAAAGGCAACAACAGTGAGATCACAGTAGCTCAGGCTGGCCTCAAACTCTCTAGGTAGCTGAAGATGCCTGAACTTTTGATCCTCCAGCCTCCACCTCCCATGTGTTGGGATTCCAGGTGTGCACCAGCACACTTGGTTTTATGTGGTGTTGGGATTGAACCCAGGGCTTTGTGCCTGCTAGGCAAGCACTCTACCAACTGAGCTATTATCTCCTGGCTCCAATATCTTTCCCCATTCAGCAATCCCAAAGTAGACCCATGTAATCTAGATGACAACACCTTCTCAAAGGATCCAAAATCTAGCCCCATGCCTTCATCCGACAGCTCTACTTTTCCTCTGCAGTGTTGGGAGTGGAAAGAAAGGTGGAGCCATCCTAATGAGCCAAGTCACACACGTTAACAGGTTACTCCACCTGGACACAGGTCAGACTCAAATCTACAGTACAGATGTTTCCCTGGGCCAGAGAATGTTTGTCTTTCACTTCTATGTCCTTATGGTTTAGAGTGAGACAACGTTCAAAATACTGACCCCTATGACAATCTGAGAGAAAGGCTGTTCCATGCTGTAGAAATGAGGAAACAAAGGCTCAGAATGGTCAAGTGACTTGTTCAATTATCAGTCAACTCATAAATGGTCAGGAGTTCACAGAATCATGGTCTTCTGATTATGAGTTTGGCTTTCATGTGTGTGTGTGTGTGTGTGTGTGTGTGTGTTCACTGTTGTTCAGGCTGGTCTTGAACTTCTACTTCCAGTTGATACATACATGTGAGGGAAAAATGATTACTAAGTAATAAAATTGGAAGTAGTAAGTACCAAAAGCATCACATGTGATAACCTAATTGACTTAAAACATTTTATAACAGGAGGCTGGCTCCTACTGCTATCCCTATTTTATGGATGGGAACTGAAGGACAGAGATTAAGTCCACAGATGAAGGCCACATGGCTGGGTGGGATCTGAGCCCAAACAGCCTGACTTGTGCCTGTATACTATAAATCACTCTGTGATTGCCTTGGGACCCACTCAGCCACCTGGAGGTGAGGGTCAGCAAATCTCCACTGCTCCCTTCAGCACCTGCCCCATCTTCCCTTCACACTCACCCCTATCCTGGGGCAGTGTCTCTAGGAAGTTTGAAACAAAAGCAGAATAAAACAGCAGGTAAACTAGTATCTTACTTCTTCATCTATTTGGTTTGAAACTGAACCTAGGAAGGATTCAACCTCATTTTTCTTCCTGGTATTAAAGTAGCTTGTAAGCCCTGTAAGGTCACTTTTTCTAGTACATTAGTGATTAGCATGTGGTGAGAAACAAAGGTATTCCTTGAACAAATAAATGAAAGAAACAATCCCTTTTTTGTTATTGTTTATTTTCATGTAGTACAGGCTGGTCTGAAACTCTGCATGTAGTGGAATGAGTTCCTGATTCTCCTGCTTCCATCTCCAAGTGCTAGGATTACAGGTGTGTGCTACCATGATTGGATGAGTGAAACGATCCTAAATGGAGTCACACAAATAAATAATACCATTGGACCAAAGGATAATATTCAATTACACCTTCATCAAATGTATATTCATTCCATGGTAACCATGCAGCGAGCACACTTTTAGAAGCTAAGGCTACAGCAGTGAGCAACAGACAGTTCTAGAAGGAACACAAAACATAACAAATAAAATATATTAGGTATTTTAGTGCTACTCAGACCTGTCATTCAAGGTCACAAGATAAGCACTAGCTGGTGCTATGTGTTGTATGTACATCTGAGAAGAGGTTGAGATCCTGCTGCAGCTAAAAACTGGCAAGCACTAATATGAAGCCTTTGGAAAGACACTGTTCAGGGACAGAAGCAAGGATGTTTGCTGGAGGCTTTACCATAAATTCCTGGAGGACAAGACCAGGTTTTGGACGTCTCTGTATCTCTAGGCAATGCCCTGAACATGGGCCCTGGGTGAGCTCATCATGATGACCCAAGGCATCTGGGACTGAGAGGGAAGAAGTATTTGAAGCCCATGCCCCCACATGTACTACAGGTCCCCACAGCCAGCAAAATGGATGAGACAGACAAAGCGAGCCTCTTCCTCTAGAGCTTTTCTTTGACAGGTGACTCACGTTGGGACCTAAAACACAGCAGATGATAAAACCTTCCTGTCTTGTAAAGAGAACTGGAAAACCCATTTCTATCTGTACTCAAAGTGCCAAAGACAATGGTTCATTTGAGATCCAAAGACTCGTACGTACAAAGAGTACTGGGCAGGTTGAAAAGGAGTGGATTAGGAAATACACAGAAAGCCACTGAGCACAAAACAGTTATCTTTTTTTTTTTTTAACTTCCCTGCTACAACCATGAACATACCATGAGCCTGTCAATTCTTGACCCAGCAGCTCAAATGCCCAAGGCCTAGAAAAGGCATAACACACAGTTTACACCTTTTATTATTCTGATAGAAATTTCTCTCCTGGGAGCAGAAAAGGGTCAAAAGTCCAACCCCAAAATGTATGTCTTTATAAGTCATGAGCAAAGAAGCAGTACAGTGGACAGTTATTAAAAAAAAAAAAGGCTGCAGTGAACAGTTGAGTAAGAGGTGTTAGAAAACTCACTCCAAATAATTTATTCACTGGGAACCACAAAAGGCTTTCCCAAGAACAGCAAAAACATCATTAATTTCCCTAGTCCCCTTCCTTTCAAAGGGCTCCAAACACTTCACACATTTTGTTTTAAGTTGTCCTTAAAGGCTACAAAATAAGGGGTTAGTATTTCCCCATGTACAGATGAAGAAACTAAAGCGTTCATGCCTACCCACCTCTGCTCAAGTCACCCTTTGGGGCTGGGTCAAGAGCAGCTGTCCTGCTATGCGCCTGCCCATAGATCCAGATGAAGGGACAAAGATAAAAACCTGTCTCCATCCTTCAGAACCCAGTGACATGACAAATGCTTACACATTCCCTTTATGCTCATGTGAAATGCTATCGAAAAGGTGGAAATATAGCACTGAGAACTCTCATTTATCAGTGCCTAATGTGTTCCAAGCACCCTACTCAGTATTATCATTTAAGTCACCCAACAATGTATGACTAATAAAGGAAAGAATGGAGGCAGTGAGGGCAAAGAGATTTGCTCAGGATTTTAAGGCCAATTGTGGCAGAGATGGAACTAGAACCCATCTGTCTGGCTACAAAGTCCAGGTGCCTGAGAAACTGGGAGCCAGCCTCTGCACTTTTCAGCACCGAACGCCTTTTATCTTACAGGCAAGCAGCAGGAACACACAGAGGCTTATGCTGCCCTGGTCCAGAATGTCATACTCATACCCATCTGGACAACTCTTGCAGTTCACAACCACAAGCAAGTATATCTGCAAAGGGTACAAAGCTATCTGGGGGCAAAGAGCTGAAAGGTCCTGACCCCTTCTTGTTCCTTTGGTGGGTCTGGAAATGTATCAGGACCCAAGGGATCATCTGGCAGGCTTTCATAGGTCTAAGGTCTGCAGGCACAGACATGTAAACGAAGCCCTGCTCCTACAGGGAAAGGGTCCTTAGTTGGAGAAGATCCCTGGTGACAGCTCTGTAAGAGCTCATTTGGCAGTGGTAAGCTCGGCCTATTTTGTCAAAAGCTCCATTTTGGAGGCCAAGGAAGAAAATACCAGATATAGAGGATGGAGAGTTTACTGGACAGCAGGCCACAGTTCCAAAGTCTATAGAAAATAGCCCTGGAGAATGCCTGAGTCACTTAATAAAGAACAGGTAGATAGGTGGGGAAAGGAGGCTTTCCATATTCTGAGAACACTGAGCATGGAACTAAAAAACCTAACCCTCAGACTAGCATCTTCCCATTTAACTCATAACATCATCTCAATCTAACAAACAACAACTAGATAAGAACTTACACTATCACCATATAGGTTGATTCAGTAGTTGCTCACTGATTATACTTATATACCCCTACTTAGAAAAAAAAACAAGACTGAACTTGGCTTTTTAAAAAGGTATATATTTATGGTTAAAAGAGCAAAGCTTTAATATGATTCAGGTGTGGCCTTGTGACTTAGTATGGTGGCATGGGCAAGTGCTTTGCTTTCCTTCCCCTCAGTTCTCCCCAGTGGTAGTAAAGTGCGGATACATTCAACTCTATCCCAAGGTCATTTGAAGAGATGAAATAAGATGCCTGCAAAATACCTGGCACACAGTTTGGCCCATATGCAGTATGCATCAAACCAAAACAGAAGTCAAAGAAAAGAGTTTAATTCTGCAGGGCGTGGTGGCACTCATGAGGCAGAGGTAGGAGGATTACTGTGAGTTCGAGGCCACCCTGAGACTGCATAGTGAATTCCAGGTCAGCCTGGGCTAGAGTGAGACCCTACTTTGAAAAAAAAAAAAAAAAAAAAAAGAGCTTAATTCTGTCAGAGTATCTAAGTAAGGGAAGCTCTGTACTTCCTGGCTGTCCTGGCAAAAAGGAAAGCAGGATTGTTACACCATTCTCATTAGTAAATGAAGGGAAGCATATAAGGCCATCAGGACAGAAAATTCTTATTCTCAATGCTGAGGTAAAGGTACCCATGAATGAAAGTATATGCACACGCGCATACGCACTTGCAAACACACACACACACACACACACACACACACACACACACACACACACACACACACACACACATACACACACTCCATTTCTCTCTCCAACAAGAAAACGGCAAAACAGCTCTCCAGCTGCAGCCTACAGTGAAGTACTGCAAGAGTTAAAACATTTTTGTGCCAATATTTTAAGAGTGCAGAAGGTTCCAAATTACATGTAAAATAAACAATGCCAGACTGTGAAAACCCTTGGCTGCAACATTCTCTGATGTTAACAAGAGTTTCTTTATTACTGTAACCTTTCAGAACTGAATAAAAATTATTTCTCTGCCCTAGTTTTGCCCTCCAGTAAAAGAGAAGAGAACAGTGACCATGGAAAGAGCTGTACAATGGCCCCTCATGAAGGATGGGGGGCTGGGAAGTGGGCAGTTGAAAACACAAAGCCTTCCATATATTTCTAATCAAATGGTAGAGATCTAGTTTGGGCTATAGTGATCATATTATAAATTTTAACACTAATATTTTTATGTAACTAAAACTCTTAGAAGGACAGAAGACTATTTGCAAAAGCCCAAACTAAGTGAGTACAATGGAGAAAACACAAATCTTGACCAAGGCTCTTCAAACATACAGTTTGAACATACTACTTAACTCAGAAACTAAGTCTGAAGTGCTGGAGAAGGGGGCTGGAGAGATGGCTCAGCGGTTAAGGTGCTTGCCTGAAAAGCCCAAGGACCTGGGTTTAATTCCCCAGTACCCACATAAAGCCAGATGCACAAGGTAGTGCATATGTCTGGAGTTCATTTGCAGTGGCTTGAGGCCCTAGCATGCCAACTCTATCTGCCTCTCTCTCTCATAAATAAAATCTTTTTAAAAATAAAAAATAGAGAAGAAGCTGGGTGTAGTGCTGCATGCCTTTAATCCCAGCACTCAGGAGGCAGAGATAGGAAGATTTCTGTGATTTCAAGGCCAGCCTGGCTACAGAATGAGTTCCAGATTGGCCTGGGCTAGAGACCCTGACTCCAAAAAAACAGGGAAGGAGATTTACACATGGCCAAGGCTCAAGACAAAATATGTTATTTTGCAGACTTTTGAGTCAAGGAGTCTGTAAACCTCAGACATGCAGAAGGACAAAGAGAACCCACTTGCAGGAAAAGAAAGAGTCTGCAAATGAAGACTCTGGCTTTATGGAAACTGGTCCTCTGTGTGGAATGTTCTTCTCCAGCAAACACCCAATTTTCCGGAAGACTCAACCCAAATGTAATCTGCCTGAAGCTCTTCTCCTCTAGACATTCTCAGGAATTTAAAACCATTAAAGCTGGGTGTGATGGTGCACCCCTTTAATCCCAGCACTCGGCTAGAGTGAGACCCTACCTCGAAAAAAACAAAAACAAACAAAAAAAAAAACCCCAAACATTAAAATCTCTTAATATTGTGATTATCTGTTTATATGTTTGTCTTATACAGACGAGGGAGCTGGGGACATCTCAAAGATCCTAGTATCTCTAGTACTGAGGTAGTACCAGAAGCTAGCAGGCCACAATAAAATGGACAAATGTGTAAACCTTACCTGTTTCTGGGAACAGAAATCAGAGAATGAATGATAAACTGCTAGTAAAAAAATATTAATAATAACAGAACACAAGCTCTGGGATTTAACACAAAGCTAGCTTTTCAGACGTTCTCCCAGTGGTAGAATGTTAAGTCTGGAAGAGAACAAAGAAATCATCTCATTCACCTCCTCAGAGACTGACTTACTCAAGATCACCCAGGGGGGGCTGGAGAGATGGCTCAACGGTTAAGGCACTTGCCTCCAGTGCCTAAGGCCCCGGGTTCAATTCCCCAGGTCCCACATAAGCCAGACCCACAAAGTGGTGGCCCTGGTGCCCTCTCTCTCTCTCTCTCTCTCTCTCTCTCTCTCTCTCTCTCTCTCTCCTCTCTTTGCTTGAAAATGAATAAATAAAATATTAAATAAAAAAAAAAGATCACCCAGGGGGTGACCAGGATGGCCAGAACTCCTCCTTTATACTATACCATCCCTTCTCATTACTGTCTGAAATGGTAGGTAGCATTTGGTAGCTAGATGTGAAGAGAGACTAAGACTCCATTTTGTGAGACTCCATCTTGTGCTTATGTTATAAGAAAATAAACTATTGATATCAAGCTAAGAATTCAAGTCACATGATGAAAGAAAGAATACCTTCTACTGTTAGCATTAGCATACAATTACCATAAAGCAAGTAATCCCAGAGAGAATAGACAAAGCTTAACTCAAGTACCCAATATGTAATAAAAAGTGAATAAACCATCCATAAAAAGAAATTCAATACCAAAACATGCTCCAACACAAATGAACCTTGAAAACATTATGGGAAGTAAAAGGAAGCAAACATAAAGGGCTGCATGCTATCTTATTCTGTTGATATGAAAATTCACAACACGTAAATCCAAAGAAATGCAAAGTGGTGGTTTCTAGGGGTTGGGGAAAGAGGATAGGGAATGACTGCTAACAAGCAGAATGTTCTGGAATTAGATAGACATGTGGGGACATACCACTGTGAATTCTAAAATGTTGGCTTGGGCCAGAGAGATCAGAAGTTAAAGGTACTTGCTTGTGAAAGCTTCATGGCCTCGGCTGTATCTCCCAGCACGCATGTAAAGCCAGATGAACAAAGTGGTGTCTGCATCTAGAGTTAATTTACAGTGGTCTGGTTGCCCATCCCCGTTCTCCCTCTCTCTCTTTCTGCTTGCAAATAAATAATAAAAAAATAAATAAATAAAATCGATTGTTGAATATTATGAAAATTATCCTTTAAAAAAGAAAAGAAAACAAGGGCTGGAGAGATGGCTCAGAGGTTAAGGCACTTGCCTCTAGTGCCTAAGGCCCTGGGTTCAATTCCCCAGGACCCACATAAGCCAGACCACCCCCCTCTCTGTATCTCTCTGCAAATGAATAAATAAAAATATATTTTTTAAAAAAAGAAAAGAAAACTAAATCAGGAAACTTGGAATTTCTGCCCTCTAAGAGCTAACAATCTAAGTGGAGGAACCAGGACCAGCAAGCTGAGACTTAGAGACCAGACATAGGAACTGCTGTACAAGTTAGAAGCAAATGAAAACAACACTGAGTTCCAGTTTACTGATTACTTTTTCAGGTCACACAGGGTAGTGGTCAAGAGAAGGGCTCTGGCCTGTGACAGTAGCTCATGCCTACTGAGACTGAGACAGGACTGCCGTATTAGGCCAAAATATGGGTTATGGGGTGAGAGCCCGTTTATTTATTTATTTATCTATTTATTTATTTATTTATTTATTATTTATTTATTTATGGTTTTTCGAGGTAGGGTCTTACTCAAGCCCAGGCTGACCTGGAATTCATTATGTAGTCTCAGACTGGCCTTGAACTCACAGCAATCCTCTTACCTCTGCTTCCCGAGTGCTGGGATTAAAGACGTGTGCCACCATGCCTGACCTAAAAAAGACTCAGCCATAATTAAATTAAGACTCTAGAGATACCTGGGTGCTGGAGAGATGGTTCATGTTGCCCAAGCATGAAGACCATCCTAGCAATCCATGTATAAAGCCATGGCCAGCGCTGAGAGGGGAAGAGACAGGAGGATTACTTGGGCTTCCTAGTTAAGCAGTCTAAGTGAAAACCAGGGAGGTCCAGGTTCAGTAAGAGACTATGTCTTGGGAAAATAGAAAATAGGGTGGAAGAGCAACAGAAGATGCCTCTGCACACATGTATACACCACACACACGCACACACACAGCTCCAGAGATAGAAATTAGCCGAATTCTCTGGGATAATGTGATCTATAAATATAGAGACTGAGGCAGAATAGAGTAAGGCAGACATAAGACAAGGATATTAACAACTGGAAGGAGCCACAAGGAGTATAAGCTTAACACAACTTTGATCTCAGTCCAGCGAAACATTTTTTGTCCCCCTTTCAGGACTATGAGAGAATAAATTTGTTGTTTTAAGCCACTAAATCAGTCTCTCTGACCCTTAGTTTTACCTAAAAAGTGAAGGTGAAAATGCTATCTCACAGGTGAGACTGTTCATGAGGTAAAATTCAAATAGTTTCCATAAAGTACAGGACAGAGAGCACTTAATAAAGGTGGCCATTACCACCAGGGTATGCTATTCTACATTAGGGCAACAGCCTCATTCTTCACATGCCCCCCCCCCACTCCTCTTAGCAAGGAGAACTGTAAGAGCTGGAAATCACAACACTGGGGTTTCCCTGTCATTTCTAACTTGGATTGGGTCACCCCAAGTTCTCCAACTGATAAGAGATAGGGCCAAAGCTGGGTGTGTTGACATATGACTTTAGTCCCAGCACTTGGGAGGCAGAGGTGGAAGGATACCACGAATTCAAGGCCACCCTGAGGCTACACAGTGAGTTCCAGATCAGCCTGGGCTAGAGCAAGATCCTACCTGGGTGGGGTGGGGGTAGATTTCCTTTCAGGTTTAAATCTAAGATTACCAGCAATATCCAATGGTATAGAACTCAAGTGATAAAACACTGTTGTACATGCTGAATAACCTTAAAACAAACTTCTTTTTCCTAAGTAAGGGCCAGAAGTGTGACCATGAGGAACATGGTAAAGACTAGTTTAACTTTTCAACTAAACAGAATGAGAAATCAAAGCAACGGTAGGAACAGGAAGAGGTCCCCTGATCCAACAAGTTGGTTCCATTTTAATTTATCTTAATCTCACCTTTCTACCTTTTCACCAGACTCCTCCTCCTTGAGCCCTACTCTAGAAACACATCTAGGTGTCTCTTGAATTCATTTATTGGCTTTGCCATGCATAGCACAATACTGCCTTTGTTAGTCTCCTGGTCCAATCCTGCCAGCCCAGTGTTCAGTCTCTGCAGTCCTCTCCTCTTAAAACACAACCAGGGAGTCTCTGAAAACTCACTGTAAAGCCAACTGAAGCAAATTCACACCATGTGGGAAAGTTAACAAACTCACAATATTGATGGCTTTCTCACCTGTCTTTTTTTCTTTGACTACTAATCTTTTGATCCTATCTATGAGGAGGAAACCTCTGCTGTACTGAATTACAAATTCTGAATTAGCCAGGGGAAGTGCCTTTAATCCCAGCACTTGGGAGGCAAACATAGGAAGAGTGACCAGCCAAGCTCTATAGAGTGAGTTCCAGGTCAGCTTGGGGCTAGAGTGAGACCCTACCTCAGAAAAAATTTTTTTCAAATGAAAGGAGCCTCAGGCATGGGTCTGGATCTAAGAAACAGAACACCTCCAGGTTCCACGGGAGCTGTCTTTTTGGTCTTTGAGAGTCCTTGGGAATAAGATAGATGAAGAGTTTAATTTGTGGGGATGGTCTCAGGAAAACTGGGAGATGGCATGTCACAGCTATGGTCCTTCAGCTGTATGATTTGGAACAAACCAATGGACTTTGCCACACCTCCATTTGCTCTCCACAGAAGTGAGGTGGGTCCAATTTAGATCTATGGTCCTTAACCAGAAAAGTCCATCAGAAGTCTTCTGCTGAGGTCTTCCAAAGTGAACATGGCCACACAATTTCCACAGATTGAAAATCACTGATTTTCAAGAATCTCCCAGGCTCTCAAAGATTATTTATCAGGGAGCCCATGAGGCAGGGCAGGAAGAGAAAAAAGGTGCATGCTGAGGAGGCCAGAGGACATTAGGTGTCCTTCCTCTATCACACATCCATTTTCTCCCCTTTGTTGGGGAGAAGTCACAAAAATTGAGTCAGAGGTCTTTCATTAGATCCATATTTGAGTGAGAGACCCCAGGGATCCTAGGACCCTTATTCCATATAATTTAAATGACCTACACAAGTCAACAATTATGGCACACCATGGAACATTCTAGCTCAAAATAATTTTATAAAAATACAGCAGCAGGGCTGGAGAGATTGCTCAGTGGTTAAGGCACTTGCCTCCAGTGCCTAAGGCCCCAGGTTCAATTCCCCAGGACCCACATAAGCCAGACCCACAAGGTGGTGGTCCTGGTGCTCTCTCGCTCTCTCTCTCTCTCTCTCTCTCTCTCTCTCTCTGCTTGAAAATGAATAAATAAAATAAAAAGAAAGTTTAAAAAAAAAAAAAATACAGCAGCAATACAGAGGAAGAAGTGGCCTAAGTATAGGATGAGTCAAAGCTATGTCTTATGAGCTCTACCAGCAGAGGACACAGGAGATAAGACCACCAAAAGCATACAAGCATAAAAGAACAGAGCATACCATGACGCCAGTATGAATCTGACACGAGTGAAATATGCTTATATGTGCCTGAACAAAGACATTTTTTACCCAAAGCAGGTAACAGTTTATTGGAGTAGATTAGAAAGATAGACTCGAGCTACAGTGTGACTATTTCTTTTTCCTCTAAAATTTTGGGTTTTTTGAGGCCAGACTGACCAAAACTCATTATGTATCCCAGGCTCACCTTGAACTCAAAGTGATCATCCTACCTCAGCTTCCCAAGTGCTGAGATTATAGGCAAGAACCACCATACCCAACTGCTTCCCTCTAATTTTTTAAAAAATATATAAATGGGGTTGGGCATTTAGCTCAGTGGATGAGCGCTTGCCTAGCAAGCACAAGGCCCTGGGTTTAGTCCTCAGCACCACAATATATATATCATAAATCCTAGTGCTTTCTTGACAGAGTCTCTCTCTCTCTGAACACAGTTTCTGTAAGTCTTAATAATTTTTGGGTCTCCATTCCGCATAGCATTGGGTTTACAGACGTGTGTGGCTTATACCGAGATGTTGATGTGTGTGCTGGAGAATCAAACTCAGGTGGTTTCAAGCCCTAATTTTGGCAAACACTCTTATCCACTAGCCATCTGCCCAGCCCCTGTTTCTATTGTTTAAGATAAGTTACAGGTAGCAAAACATATTTTAAAGACATTTAAAACTTTTAGCGTATGTCTTTTTTCACCTATGTGTGTTTATGTATGTATATATTCTAAGGATTCTATACACATTGCCAAGATGGTAAATTTTGCCCTATAGGTGATAAGAGCACGCAGAAGTCTCTAATACAAGAGCAACATATCAGATGTAGAATTTAGAAAGGAAACAAGAGGCAGGTATATGATAGAGTAATAGCCAGAGATTCCTACAGAATGTGTTTTCCATAAAGCAAAGAAAGTGGCTCCAATGAAGCAATGAAACAGAGAAAAAACAAAAACCTGAAGATATTGTAGGCATACCATTGACACAGAGGATGCAGGTGCAGCAGTGAGAGATGAGGGAGATGTAAATTGAAGACCACAGTAGTGGAACCAAGTTCATTCATTTACTCATTCTGTGAAGAATCATTTACTGAAGGTCTATTACATACAAAACTCCATTTCAGGTGCTGCAGAAATGCAAAGACAAATTAGACCTTAGGAAGCTCACAATGTACAACTGAGGGGAAAACAGCAAGAGAGATACAGTTCCAAGTGCACAAGGGTTTCATTCTTCAGTTCATTTAAAATGCAGACAGGTTCATCAATTCTCTCTTAAGAACACCTTTTAAAATGAAGTGAGCGCCGGGCGTGGTGGCGCACGCCTTTAATCCCAGCACTCGGAGGCAGAGGTAGGAGGATTGCCGTGAGTTCAAGGCCACCCTGAGACTACATAGTGAATTCCAGGTCAGCCTGGGCTAGAGCAAGACCCTACCTCAAAAAAAAAAAAAAAAAAAAATGAAGTGAGCTCAAGTGCAGCCTGGTGGTATAGACCTGTAATTCTAGCTACTCTGAAGGCTGGGCTATGAAAGAAGGTGAAGATAAGTCTGGACACCTAATGAGATCCTACATCAAAATAAAACCCTTTAAGGCTCAGGGAACATTGCGAAAGGTGGCAAGAGGATGGGGAGGAGTGCTAGAGAATGGTCTTCCAGGCATAGCAGGGCCTGTGTACTCATGATCTCTCAGCAACTGTTACTACCTCAGTAAGACCTGCACAATACTGGGCAAGATCCCCACCCTTCCTAAGGAATCTTTGGCAGTTCATGGTTGCTAGAAGAACAGGAGACTTTTTTATTTATTTATTATTTATTTATTTATATGCAATGGTGGTTTACACATGCTCTGGTACATAACACTCCAATCATCCTCATGCAAACAACCCTAATTAAACTCAGTAGATCACACACACACAGGGGGAGGGAGGGACAGGACAACAAAGTAGAGTGAGACTAGTTCAGAAGGGGTTAAGTAGAATGGAGGGATTAAGGGAAAGGTAATGAAGAGGGGGTTATAATCAAAATACATTTACATACATATAAAAATTGTCAATAAAAATTGGGAGGAAATAGGGTTGGAGATATAGCTCAGAGATAGAGCGCTTAAGGCCCTAGGTTTGATCCTGGGCATTGGGGAAGAAAAAAAATGGAATGAACCCACAGAGCCACTCAGAAGAACAGGTGATTGAGCCATCAGACTGCTGTCCTGGATACATGCACCTAGGCATCTGGTCAGTTGGAAAACTGCCTGTTAAAGTTACTTTTTTTTTTTTCTCGGTTTTTCAAGGTAGGGTCTCACTCTAGCCCAGGCTGACCTGGAATTCACTATGTAGTCTCAGGATGGCCTTGAACTCATGGTGATCCTCCTACCTCTGCCTCCAGAGTGCTGGGATTAAAGGTGTGCGCCACCACGCCCGGCTAAAGTTACTTTCTTGATGCTGTGAACAAATACACTGCCTTAAAACCTACTTTATGCTCTCCTGTCACCTGTTAAGGCCCAGGAGTAGAATACTCTTGTAGGGAAAGGAAATGTACCCACTAGAGGTACAAGCTGCATTAGGCTCAACTTGGTGAACTAATCCTAAATGGAACTACTTTGCCTTCTAAGAAATTCCTCTTTTCTCTCTCCAATATCTTGAATATCCATTCCAATAGTTCAGGCTATTTAAAAACTTTCAAAAGAACTACTGATATCTAAGAACAAAGATATATTTTTTCTTTCATGGCCTTGAGCCTAAAGAATTGTTCTTTATTGACACAATTCATTACCTATGGCTACAAGAATATGGTCCTCATCTTTCAAAGCAATAACTTTGACACTGAGTTTCAATTCTGACCTACACATGCAAAGCATAGTAAAATGTTTACCTTGTAGTAACGTAGGAATTTAAGATAAGTACTAGGAATTGCACCCTGGTCTTCATGCATTCTAAGCAAGTGCTCTACAACTGAGCTTATATTCTAAGCCTACTTGGAGATTTTTATGGGGAAAGAGGGAGGAGAAAGAAGGGGAATTCTGAAGACTTGGAAGGAAATTTTCAGAGAAATGAAAGCCTTTGTTAAGATCTAAGCCTATTTTTTAAATTTTACTGATTTATAAGCAGAAAGAGAAGAGAGAATAAGGTCTTTAGCCATTGCAATCGAACTCCAGATGTATGGGTCACTTTATGCCTTTGCTTTTATGTGGGTACTGGGGAAGGGAACTCGAGTCCTTAGGCTTTGCAGATAAGCACCTTAACCACTGAGCAATCTCTCCAACCCCTAAGCCTATTTTTCAAACACAAAATAACCTAGGGTTAAAAAAAAATAATCAAACAATTACTTTAGAAAAACAGAATAGCCTAGAAAAAGAAACAGAAAAATTGGTGGCAGAGAAAATTTCTTTTGCTTCCAGCATTTAAGACTAACATAGCAGACAATTACAGTCAGAATAAAATAAAATAAAATAAAATAAGCTATCTCCTTTCTCTACTTTTTTTTTCTAATCCTCATTCTAGACCTCCAGAATTGTGTCCTTTCATTTTTCAGATTTTTTGTTTGTTTGCTTGTTTTGCTTTGTTTTTTCAAGGTAGGGTCTTGCTCTAGACCAGGCTGACCTGGAATAAACTATGTAGTCTTAGGCTGGCTTCCAACTCACTTCAATCCTCCAACCTCCAGAGTGCTAGGATTAAAGATGTGTGCCACCATGCCCAACCATTGTTCAGGTATCTGTCCACTAGCCAAGAGGTAATGATAAGCACTTGGGAGAACACAAAGAGGAATACATGTGGTCCTGAACCAGAAATTCATCTGGGAGATGGTCAACACACATGAGCAACCATGACATAAAAGAGAACTAGGGGGGCTGGAGAGATGGATCAGTGGTTAAGGCACTTGCCTCCAGTGCCTAAGGCCCCAAGTTCAATTCCCCAGTACCCAAATAAGCCAGACCCACAAGGTGGTAGCCCTGGTGCGCTCTCGCTCTCTCACTCTCTCTCTCTCTGTATCTCTCTGCTTGAAAATGAATAAAATATTTTTTTTTAAAAAAAGAAAAACTAAAAGGGGGAGGAACAAACTAGGGGCTGGAGAGATGACTCAGTGGTTAAGGTGCTTGCCCAAAAAACCTAATGACCAAGGTCAATTCCCCAGTAAAGCCAGATGCACAAAGTGGTGCATGCATCTGGAGTTTGTTTGCAGTGACAAGAGGCCTTGGTGCACCCATTCTCTTTCTCTGTTTGCAAATAAGTAAATAATTTTTTTTTAAGCTAGAACTAAGAGCCTAAAAAGGTACACTGTAATGGTATTTCCCACCCAGGGAAACTTGGATTGACTTCCAGTTTTTTTTAAAATATTTATTTATTCATTTTCAAGGAGAGAGAGAGAGAGAGAGAGAGAAGAGAGAGAGAGGAGAGAGAGGAGAGAGAGGAGAGAGAGGAGAGAGAGAGAGGAGAGAGAGAGAGAGAGAGAGAACATGCACCAGGGCACCACCTTTTGGGTCTGGCATATGTGGGTACTGGGGAATTGAACCCAGGGCCTTAGGCACTGGAGGCAAGTGCCTTAACCACTGAGCCATCTCTCCAGCCCCACATATTTTATTTTTTAATTTATTTGAGAGAGAGAGAGAGAGAGAGAGAGAGAGAGAGAGAGAGAGAG
>PVHP010006502.1:0-60268 GCA_004024765.1 Zapus hudsonius | reverse complement strand
CCCCCACCACGGCTCTCACAATCTTTCCGCCCCCTCTTCCGCTTAGTTCCCTGAGTCGTGGTGGGTGAGTAATAAGGCTGCTTTATTGTTGCGGGCTTAGAGGTCCTTGTGTCGAAAATCCTTGGTTCCTGTCTCAATGGTCTATCCTGTGTTGATTCAATGACTGTGGTTATAGGTCCCTTGTTCATCATTCATTGTCAATCTCTTTACTATACCCATTCCTTCTTTTCTACAGCTTTCCTCTATTTGTTAATGCATTTCATTTCAGATAAAGCTCAATTTGATTATGATCCCATTCACCATTAACAGAACCATACTGTTTTTCATTGACTATTTCCTCTCCCGGAAGCAGAAACACAATAACCCAGGAGACCTTGTGTTTAGTATTGTACTGTCTCTCTACACTTTATTGCATGAGTGTTTTAACTATACATATCTATTACAACTGCTTTGTTCCACCGTGTTACTATGCAGAGAGGTAAGACACAGACTGTATTATACATTTAGAAAGGCAAAAGATAATAAAAAACAGTGATTTCTAGTCCCTCCATCCATTTCTAAGCTAATGGGAATTCATCACCACTTCCAGTATTAACCCTGCTAAATGTTATGCTTATGTTTCTAGCACTGAGTTCTTAAAACATTATTTATAGATGTGCTCTTATGGCAAATTAGGCAGCTTTCCTTTTCTTCATCTGTTTCAGGTTTTTATTGTTTATTTGTTTTTTCGAGGTAGGGTCTCACTCTAGCCCAAGCTGACCTGGAATTCACTATGTAGTCTCAGGGTGGCCTTGAACTCATCGTAATCCTCCTACCTCTGCCACCCAAGTACTGGGATTAAAGGCATGCACCACCATGCCCTGCTTTGTTTCTGCTTTTTTAACCATGGACTTATTGCAACCTGGCTGGACTGAAACTCACAATGGAACCCAGTCTGGCCTCAAACTCACAGCAATCCTGCAGCCTGAGCCTCCTAAGTACTGAGACTGTAGGTATGAGACACTACAGCTGGTTGGGACAGCTTTCTACTTCCATTCCCTCTGCCACAGGAGTTACGATAAAACATTGAGTTAAAGCAATACCCAGTGTTTATTATACAGATACATACAATACATATGTACATATACCTATATACACATATATGTCATTGTTGAACCAAGTACACTATGACTCTTTCTCTTAAACAGTGCTTTCGTTAAGTTCCTTTATCTCCTTGTTTCATCTGCTTACATTCTAACATCTGTTAGATGCATGGACAGCAATACTATGAATCAGACGCCAACTCATCAAGCAACTAATGGAGCTCATGGTTCCCCTGATCTTTCATTCTCTGCATTCCTTTGTCGCTGCTACTTAGAACTCTTACAAACCTAAGTCCCTGGACCTCACTTGTAGTTTCTCTGGTTGGGTCCCTTTCCCTTGGCCTCAACCTCCATTAGCTTCCTAAGAAAGGACAGAGAAGATAATGGAGGGTGGTAGGAGGAGATTGTGATCATGGTATATTGACTATATTCCAGGAAGTTATCAATAAAAAGTGAAGGAAGGGAGGGAGGGGAAGGGGAAGGGAGAGGAGGAGAGGGCAGAGGCCATGTGTGAAGTATCTTTTTTCCATTATTCTTTGGGCAGGAACCCAGAGAACTTTTTCCCTCTGAATTTCCAAGGCAATGCTTCATTTTCTCCTAGGATCCAGAATTTCAACGGGAAACCCAGTCATCTAGGTTTCTAGACCATTACATGTGTCCTGCATTTTTTTTCTAGATGCTTTTGGAATATTTTTATCCCTGTATTCCTGATAAACTCAATTCCAGTTTGTAGTCTTTAGCAGTCCTTGTCCTGATTACTCAGTCACTGGTAACCTCAAGGGTCCATTCTAAAAATTGCTTGAGTAGTGTTTCTTGGAAAAATTTCTGTCATTTCCCCATATGCTCGGGTTCCAGAATGTATCACTCTAGTAAAAGTGGTATTTAATTTGAAATTGACTGAAGGCCAAACAGTGTTTCAATTTAGGCACTTTCATGCTTTAACTCATTCAATCTTCATTACAAATCTGGAATAGACAGTAATTACCCCGGAAAGTCACAGGAAGGTCAGACTGGCCTGAGGTCACCCTGGTAGTGGACAGTCCCCCAATGCTGGACTTTCTGCAGAATCTATTATTTACAGTCTGTGGCATCTTGGCATTGCAGCAGCATATGAACTAAGATCAACGTATAGAATTCACTCACTAAAAATACTGAGCACCACCTATTAACAGCCAGGAAGCTCTGTGATTCTAGACACTAATGAACACAGTAATGATCGGAACTGAGGCAGGTTCTTCTCCCATCAGAAGAGATGATCAGCAGAGCCAAGAAAGATGAAGATATTTGGGCAAGGCTATAATGGAGTGAGAAAATGCGTCGCAGACTGGGGAGAGAGCAGTCGTCCAGGAGACAGCAAGCCTTGAAGTGTGGATACAGTCCAAGGAGCAGAGGCCTGGGAGCAGGTGACCTTCTTACAGGTCTAAACGCTTGTTGCCAGAGGAACAGTTCCTGTAGGTGTAATAGAAAGCCTTTAAAGTATTTTCAGTAGAGTCTGACATGATGTGATAGCAGTTGTTTAAAACTCACTCTGGCTGCTACCTAGAAAACAAAAGGCTATGGGGGATGGGAGAGAGGAGAGACTGAACAGCAGACAGCACTAAGGCAGTGTTCAAGAGGGTAAGAGAGGATACAGGACCAAGATAGTCTGCAGGTACAGCCAGCAGTGTGGGCTCAGAGCTCAAATACAGAAAGAAAGATGAGCTCTAGGCTTAAGCTAATAGCAATTATAAGAAAGCTGCTACCATGTACTTCAGTTGAGAAAAATGGATAAAAACTGATTTGGTGATGGGGGAGAGACAGGGACAAAAGTTCTGCTCAGACACGTCATATCTGATGCTTGACAGACACTCAAGTAGAGACAACAAGTAGTCCCTGGATACACACTCTAGGCTCCAGAGAGGTTGGATCTGGAATGCAAACCCTGTGTGTCAGCTTCTAAATGATCTTCAATAGAGCAAACACGGGAGCACTCACCCTAGAGAACAAGGGCAGAAAAGGCCCAAGGATGGTGCTGTGGAACAGGGGAGAAAGGGAGCAGGACTTGGCAACAACAAGCTGGGCATGTAGCTCAGCTGGCAGTGTTAGCTCACATAAACTGGGTATGGTGGTGCACATCTGTAATCTTGAGCACTCAGGAAGTGGAGGCAGGAGAATCAGAAATTCAATGCCATCCACAGCTACACGGTAAATCTGAGTCCAGCCTACGCTACATGAGATCTTGTCTCTAAAAAAGGGATCAGACACTCCAGACTCCAAAAAGAGAAGATTCACCCTAAGCAGCAGCCTCCAAGATGGAGGAGATCACAGGGAAGAGTTCCTGCTCCTATCTTGGGGCAAACTAACCTCTTTTTTCCAGAGGAGGAAATCCTGAGCATGCCTTGAGGGCAGACTGGCTATTCCTGCCTGAGACCCACTACTCTTGACTCCTGCTTTCCAGGACCCCTGGTGCTGGTGTCCTAAAGCCAGCCAAGGGCCTTGGGCTCCAATATGCCACAGACCTCCCCTGGCAGGTAGCCTGACACCATCCAGAGGCAAAGCTATGACTCCACTTGTGCCACTTGTGACTGACAACCCACTGCTACCAGGAGTGAGTCCCTTCCTGTTCAGATGTTTGCATTCCTGTGAAAAGAAATCCTCTTTGTTAACCTTAATTTAAGTAAAACCAAATCTAGCCAGTGAGACAGAGAACCAGGAGTATACCATGATGCAGACAGAGCAATGAGCAGCTGTGACCCATTAGATGGTGGGGAAGAAGGACAAACTGGAAAGACAACAAAGGACAGGAAATCAAAGATGTGAAGAGCAGGAAAGTGGAGACTCCTCTGAAAGAACTAGAAAAAGACAAGAGTGCATTGGACCGTGGATGGTGGTATGTGAGTGAGGTCAGGACAAGAATTATTGTTCAACTTTTATTTGAAAGGAAGCAGCACCATGACATGCTTGTGTGCTGTCAGGACTGGTCTGGTCACCAGAAAGAGGTGATGTTGCAGGAACAGAGCTCCTGAACAGAGAGGAAAGGACCCAGTGCAAACATGCGACAGATAGAAACACTAGCCCAGGAAGGCAGAGCATGCCAGTGCTCACAGTGAAATGAAGTCAAACACATTGAAAAAAAGCTAAATCTAAAATTCAGGATTTCATCCAAATTGAAACCTTTAAAAAAGAAACACAGAGCTATGGTAACCTTCAGTGAATAAGGGCAGTTATGTACAACTCAGTCAGAGACTGGTGGTTCTGCATTCTCTCAGTCAAGCAAAACATACCTGGACTCTCCACTCTCTTATAGTGATAGGGGTTGATGCAAACTTCTTTTTGCTTAGATCCAAAGGGAAATTCACAAATATCCAATGGTTTTAGCTCATGGTGGCTCTGCAGATCAGGCCAGCGCCAAACACGGCAATATATGACGTGGGGCAGGCCTTTCCTGTGAGAAACCTGCAACCGTCCATCTAGAGACCTGGGGATGGTGACGCACTTGCTCGGCTGCCCCGGGCTGCTCAAGGCTTTCTCCAGTTCTTCCATGGCGCCTTTTTTCTTCTTCAGCTTTTTCACCAAAGCATCAACTGCCTTTTCTGCCCATTTTTCCTCCTCATCCCCTTGTTTCCAGCCCAACAATCGCTTCACTGCTGGACTAGTAAATGAAAACAAGCTGGCCATTGACGTCATTTGCTACGACTCTGCAGAGACCTTCCTGCAACCAGAGGCAGCAGCTGCTCAAGAGGGTGACCAGCTGTAGAGTCACATCCAGGTGTCAGCGCACACTCCAGTGGAGGAGGGGGAGTGACATTTGTCATCCCATGCCATAAGCTTCTTTCACTAGTGGGAGCCCTGAAAGAGAAAGGGAAGGAGCCTCATTTACATCGATTCAACTTCAGTACACGTAAGCCCACGGGACAGAAAAGCATTCCAAAGTCAAACAAAAAGCATAAACCTAGGAAAAGAAAATTTTCTCACAGTACCATGACTATTCCTGCCCTCTTCATAGCGTGAGTAAGTGCTTCTCTGGCAATGCCAGACAAAAAAGGCATGGTCTTCTGAGAGCCAGGGCTCTTTACTTTCCTTCACTGGAGCCTAGGTCATATGCAGCATCAATGCCAACCTGATCAAAGGCCTTAAAGAAATCCACTTCTTCCCTATGTTTCACAAACTTATAAGGTTTGGGCAAAAGCCATACTATTCAAGTCACAATATTAAGCTGTACCAAAACTATACCAAAAATTGTTGTAAGTTATAATCAAAACAGAAAAGTACTTTATAAACTAAGAATACTGAAAGATTTCAAAATCAACACACAGCTCAACCCAAAATATCAATTTATATTATATAATTTCTATTGGCTTTTATGATACTTTAAGTAATTTAGTTAATGAGGATGCTACAGCAAGACAACCATTCAGCACCATTAAGGTCTTGGCTGGACTGGGGAGTAGACTCCATAGGTAAATTGCTTTTGTCTTGCAAGCAGGAGGACCTGAGTTCAATCCCCAGAACCCAGGTTTTAAAATAAATAGATAAGGAGATGATGAGAGAGAGAGAGAGAGAGAGAGAGAGAGAGAGAGAGAGACAGAGACAGAGAGACAGAGAGACAGAGAGACAGAGAGAGAGACAGAGACAGAGAGAGAGAGAGAGAGATATGCAGTTGGGCATGACTGCAGGCACCTGTAATCCCAGTACTAGGGAAGTGGAGACAGTACTAGGGAAGCGTGGAGAGTTGGCCGACCAATCTGGCTTACTTGGGGAGTTCCAGGCCAGTGAGAGACTGTAGCACACACAGGTTAATAGTATCTTGGGAACAACACTCAAGGTTGTATTCTGGCTTTCACATGAATGAATACACATGTGCACAAGCACCTGCACATATGAAAACCTATGGAGATAGCACGGGCAAAAGCACTATGGAGTGAGCAGAGCAGATGGTCCAGCACCTCCCTTCAGACACTGATCTGCAGTGGAGGACCAAGAAAACACCTGTTCTAGCCGTGCATCGCTCTTCAGTGTGTCCTCTGAAACAACACCTGCTCCCAATGGTGTTCCTCAGACTTCATTCTTCAGGGCCCTTCTTCCTACGCTGGTGTCCCATACAGGTCTTATCCATGGCCTTTTCTGCCTACACCACTCCCTCAAGCACCCACCAACCACTCGCTACCACCTAGCTCTCATTCTGCAGGGTTTGGGCCTAACTGTTTCTCAGATCTCCATAAAATGGGTTTTCCCTTCCCTTCACTGTTAATTTGTTCATTTACTTGATTTGTCTCTACCATTAGAATGTCATCTTTAGATAATAGTAGCCTACACTATGACATAACTTGTTAAACTCACCAAGTATATGAAATTTAGTATTTACTGGATATATTATTTATTAAAATTAATCATACACTAAAAACAAATTCAACATTTATTAAGGCAGCATTTTATGAACTGGGAACATAAGAATTAAAAAAGGGCTAAAACCTTTACCCTTAGGTAACTGACAGTCTAGTGTAGAGAAGCAGACACCACACAGCAAATGATGCATTCTGTTTGTTAAGTAATTGTTGCTATGAAGGAGTCAGGTGTGATATAGCCTATAACCCCAGCACTTAGGCTGAGGCAGGAGGATTGTCCATGAATTCAAGGCTAGCCTCTAACTAGTAAATGCCAGGCCAGCCAGAGATACATATTAAGATGCTATCTCAAACAAACAAAATAGCAGAGGAGAAAAAAAAAGCAGAAAGCAGGGGATGTTCACAGGAGTGCTTGGAGAAAAGTTTTGTTTTTAAGTAAGGTGGCTAGTGGGCCTCACTGAGAAGGTGAGAAATGAATGGAAATTTTAAGGAAATAGCGTGAACCACACAGGTATCTGGGGAAAGACCAACAGGCAGGAAGGAGAAAGGTCCTACAGCAGAGAAGCTCAAGGTGGCTGAGAGCAAAATGAGGAGAAAGTAAGGAACAGTGCTACAGAGGGAAAGAACGGGACCAGCATGCTAGAAATGACAGGGATGCAGTTCCCACTGTAAATGCAGCTGAGTGGAGTGCGTGGTTATACCATTAAGAATTACTCTGAGCCTGGGATGGTGGCACACAGCTTTAATCCTAGCACTGGAGAAATGGAAGTAGGAGGGGCTCAATGAGTTCAAGGCCAGACTAGGCTACAGATTAAGTCCCAAATTAGTCTGTACTAGAGTGAGACCCTGCCTCACAAAACAGGGTGTGGGGTGAGGAGATTACTCTGGCTGGTGTGCTGAGAATAAATGGGAACAGGTAAGGGGGGATTATGAGCGCAAGAGCAAGAGAGACAAGGGGGAGAGGGAGAGGGAGGGAGGGAGAGGGAGGGAGGCAGGGAGACACACCACAGGTCTCCTGATGGATAGGGTTCTGAGAGCAGAAGAGTTGATAATGATCCCAAGGTGTCAGCCTCAACTGGAAGAACAGGGTTTGTAATCAACTGACCTGGGAGGGGACAACGAGGCACAAGAACCAGAGTTCACCACAGGCATTTAACGTATGAACAAGCATTTGAACAAGTGAGAATAGCCAAAGGTACTGTCTTCCCTCAGACTCCTCAGGCAGGACATCCTGACCAATCCCATCACACAAACCACTGTCTGATGCCCCCCCCCCAGATGAACTCTGTTCTCACCCAAAGCTCTGCAGTAAGTTCTCAGAAGCAACATCTCCAATGGATTGCTTCACAGAATACACCAATTCGTAATGAGTGTATCAGCCCATGTAAACAAGTGTCACTACTCAGATCGTGGCCAACCTGCAGCCCAAGGGCCATATCAGATATAAATGGGGTCCAACACAAAATAGTAAACGTACTTAAAATTTTTAGATCATGTAAACTCAACTGTATGGTTCTGGAACATGAACTTACAGGCAACAGGTTCATGAGCCAATGTCAAAAGCTGAACACATGGCTGAGGAGATAGCTTAGTGGTTAAAGCACTCGCCTGCAAAACCTAACAAATCGGGTTTGATTCCCCAGTTCCCATGGAAAGCCAGATGCACAAAATGGCGCATGCATCTGGAGTTCATTTGCAGTGCCTGGAGGCCCTAGCATGCCCATTCTCTCCTTCTCCCTCCCTCCCATCCTGTCTCTCTCTGCTTGCAAATAAAGTAAATAAATAAAATTTTTTTGTAAAAGCTGAACACACTGAGGCCTATAGGAAAGAATTATTGGTGGAACCCCATAACCATGCCTAAAAAATTCATTTCATTAGGCTTAGAAGGAAGGCCCTGGCAGCTACATTTTTAACAAGAGTCCCAGGTTATGGAGCAAGTTCAGAAACCAAGAAGTTCAGGGTCACCCACAAGTGAAAGAAGCTACTTGCAAATAACACACCCAAAGCTAACTTTCCAGAAGAATGGAAGGGGAAATGTTTTACAGATCTAATATCCATACTGGTCACCATCCCCTCAGCAGGAACCCACCACCCCTGCCTCAGCAGCCCAAATAATGGAATACAATGTCAGCCGCATGGAGGATTACTGCAAAAAAGACCAAAAACAAGTATACAGACAGCTCCTCTGTAGCAGTGTTCCCAAGGACAGCTAAAAGGACAGGAGGGTCCAGTCATACCAACACTCCAGTTATGTTCCTAGAGAAGCACTAAAGCAACACTTCCCCCAATTCTGACTCCCAATTTCCAAAGGTATTCCAGTAATCCTCCTAGAGGATTTCTCACTCCTGATCAGGAGCTGGGCTCCAGATCCCTGGTACATCTCCAGAGCGATCCTCTATCTTCTTGGCTCCTCTTGGTGACCATGAATGTCTTGGCTCTTATCTCCCATCTACACTTTTCCTTCCCAGTTGTAATCACTCTTTCAGCCTCGCCTGCTCCTCTAAGTCCTCTAATTAAGCACAGCCTGATCTAGATGGACCACTTATGCCCCCATCTCCCCACACCCAAGCCTCAAGATTTCCCATAGTGTTAGCAGCAGAATACGTAGGACCGCAGTAGGACCGCAGTGAGCCTGTCAATCTTCCTGATGCTCCCTTACATGACAACACCAGCAGTGCAGACACGCACAAGGACCTAGCTGGTGTATGCACCATGTGTCCATGCGCTGGGATGACGGCCTGCAGGTGCCTGTCTCACCTAAGCATTCAAGTCCCCTACTTAGAAGAACAAAATGGAAATACAGTTCTGCCACCATCTCAGTTCTAATCATCATTTAATTTACACAAATCCAAAGAGTGGGAAATGCCAATGAATTACCTAGACGCAGGTAGATATCAGTAAGAAACAACCAGGAAGACGGCTTCCACCAAATTAGAGCAACCATATGTCAACGCCAGTACCTGGCTTCCTGCCCCAGAGAGTGCAAGGCAGACCCAAACAGAACAAAAACAAACATAAGCAAAATTTGCCGTAGTCTGAGATCATGGTGCAATCTGAAAAGTGAAAGCTTCCCCTAGAACAGTGGGAGAAGGACACTAATTCCTTTACTGTGTTACAGTTATTTCCATTACCTTCGGAATAACAAAACAACTTACATGGAAATGAACAAGAAAAGTCCAGCTAAAATGTCACCATAACAACCATTTTTAAATTTCAATAGTCTCAAAATATCAATTACAGACACCAGACACATTACAGGCAAAGATGAGGGTCTCAAAGGATCTGAGAGCAAAACTTATCACCAAACACACATTAAGAATCAGCTTCCAAACATGAACTAAAATGTATCTCACAGAGAATTGTCCTATTAAAAAACTCTCTTCCAAAATATCTCAGTCAAGCTGAAACAGTAAATTGAACCAAAACCTCCCACATATGCATATAGGAGTGTGTATGTATACACATATGGATATGTATGCATATGGATACACATACATGAAACATATTCACACACACACAAGGGCCTAGAACAAATCAATTATGAAAATCCCAGGAACTTTGCATGAAACAATAAAGACTTGTTAAACATGAGACCTCTGAGGTTGGAAAATTAGCTGGTCTGAGCAAGAACCTGGTTTTTAACAATTCCTTCAAGAGAGTTATAAACTCTGACCTTCCATTTCAGAAGGCAAAGGTGCACACTACCAATGTCAATGCGCCAGACAGCCCAGCAAAAAAAAAAAAAAAAAAAAAAAAAATCCAGTTATTATCACTCTACAAACTTTAGAAGTGGAAAACAAGGTATGAAAAGACTTTCCTTGATCATCTTCTTTGGTGGCAATTCCAGGCACCCCAAGTTCAGGGCAACCCTCTTCCTGAGGACTCTCCAAGATCTACCTGGTGGAGAGATCATCCCTCAGGCCACTCCTGTCTTTATGGGAGGGAATCATGCGCAATGTCTACCCTCCTGAGGGCAATCTGGCCACAGGACATAGTACATCTGCAATACCTGAAGAATAACAGCATGCTTAACACAACTCACAAAGAAGAGACAAGAGCACAGACATGTGGAAGCCAGGGAACAAAGGCCTCACAGCCTCAAGTGTACTCGCATCAACTCTAACCTACCAGATGTGGGCCTCACTGCCTACCCCAGCATATGCATCTGCTAATAATAAACAGTGATAAGTCATAAACAAAAAAGGGCCTTTCTTAATTCAAAGGCTACACAAGCTATTGGCAAACTAAAATTTATATAAGACACAATCAAAGAATGTATATAAAATCGATTTCTGTGTGGCATTAAGAAATGAAACACTAGTATCTTAACTGCCTGGTCTTCAAAACACTAAAAATTTTGATTTGACCAAGTCACAAATCTGTTGTTAGTAGTGAGGAAACACTGCCTGTTTAATCCAAAGGACCAAAATGCTCATCTCTGCAAACCCTAATGTTTGGCTTTGTGACGAAAACAGGAAACAGACAGGCTGACAGGTATAATTATGGCTGTGGTGTAATGTGCCTGCAGGTCTGCCAAGAGCTGAGACCCAGGGAAGAGGGGAAACAGAACTGACCAGCCTCTCTACCCTGCTACAGAACGCAACTTTTAATAACACTCTCAGCCACAGGTTACATAACCAACTAAACAACAATTGGATTCAAACCTCACCAGTGCAGCCTTCTGTCTTCCGCCAGAATTAACAGCTGACTTTGCCAGAGGGCAGGGAAAAGCAAGGCGGATCAATCTACCCATTTCTGCAGCACCTATCAGTGACTCAGACAAGCAGATAATAAAACTCAATCTGTACACAACCTACAGAAATAGTTCATTCCCCCCCACACCAGTGGCTCTGCTTTTCTTTCTACTAGACCATTTCATATAGATGCATTTAAAACTTAATAAAATGACCTATGTTCAGATCCCCAGCACCCATATAAAAGCTGGGTATGAAGGCATACACCAGTATGCCAATGCTGGAGAGGTGGAGATGGGAGGGAGGATCCCTGAGACTGTGTGTGGGCTAGCTAATTCAGCCAAATAGGTGAGTCCTTGGTTCAGTAAGAGACCCTGTCTCAAAGCTAGACTATAAGGTTGGAAGGGTGATCGAGACATCCACCCCATGTCAACCTGTGTTTTCAAAACACACAAGCATTTACACCACACACATACAAGCTCAAGAGGAGCTGGGCATGGCAGCACACGCCACTTTCCAGAACTTGGGAAGCTGAGGTAGGAGCATCAGTGTGAGTTCCAGGCCAGCCTGGGCTAGTGAGACCTGCCTTAGGGGGGAAAAAATATATATATATATATATATATATATATATATATATATATATATATATATATATATATATATATATATGAAGAAGAAAGTCAGCTCCATATGAAGGCACACACCTGTAATCCCATAAATGCAGGAGGACCAGAAGCTCGAGGTCATCTTGGGCTACTCAGCAAGCCTGGGCTACACTAGACCTTGTCTCAAAAAAAAAAAAAAAAAAAAACATTGTTTCTATCTAAAGGATACTAAGAGTATCACTTTCTACACCTTCTGTAGGGCCAGCTGACATCTCCATCTGTCTAGTCTTTGTTGCTAAGAACACACTTGACGGTGCTGGGCAGCAGGCATGAAGGGACTAACCAAGCTGACTTAAAAACTTTCCACAGAAAGACAAGGTAAACAAGATACACTCAGCACCACACCCATTTCAAGGCAAAAGCAGCCAGGAATATGCCCCCTCCCAGACTTCCAGATGGTCAGGAAGCATTGTCTTTACATTCAAGATAAAGATCTGGCCTGCGGTGGCTAAGCTGCATCACTTCCAGGAGGTTCTAAGTTCCAATCTCCAAGGCCATCAAAAGCAGAATCAGAACACCTCCACTACAATCCTCGGCTGACTGAAGACAGGCAGCGCTTGGGAAATTTCAAGAAACTGAGGCTGCCAAATGCACATGACAGCAGCAGCTGAAAAGAGAAGATGGGGTGAGGTAGGGGAGGAGGGAAGAAGCTGGAATCCTGGGGAGATGGCGCAGCAGGTATAAAAGTGCTTGCTTGCAAAGCCTTGCTGGTCAGGGGTTCAACTCCCCAACCACGCACATAAAGCTAGACAGGTATTCCTTTGAAGCAGCAAGAAGATTCTGTGTGTCCAACCCCCCACCCCCCACACAAAGTGCAAATAAATAAAAATAAAAAAGATTGAGTACTAGTAGTGAAGTTAACGACCAAGGTAATGGTTGAATACAGTGGCAATAAAAGGCCACTGCATAGGGGCTGGGGAGATGGCTCCTTGGCTAAAGGTTTAGCAAAGCCTGCTGGTCCCTGGTTCAATTCCCCAACCACACATTTGTTTGCAGCAGTAACGTGTGTATATGCGCGCAAATAAAAATTATTTAAGATTTTGGGTGGGCTCAGCAGTTTAAGGCGCTTGCTTGAAAAGTCTGAGGGCCCAGGTTCAATTCTCCAGTACCCACGTATGCACATAGTGAGGCATGCATCTGGAGTTTATTTGCAGCGGCAAGAGGCCTTGGTGTGCCAATTCTCCCAATTCTCCCCTTGCAAATAAATATTTGTAAAATTTTCGGGTACATTAATAAGCTAATCACCAAGCAGGGTCTACATGGCGGCAGTAAGGACACTGCATAGGGGCTGGAGAGATGGCTCAGAAGTTAAAAGCGCTTGCTTGCTTACAAAACCAGCCACCCACCCATGTAAAACCGGCTTGGCATTTATTTGCAGGGGCAAGAGACTCTGGGTCGACCCCCCACACATACCCAAGTAAAATGTGTGTGTGTTTTAAGAAAAAGAAAAAAAAGATAGCGTGCATGTTTACAAAAAGTAGAAATCTTGGCAATGCAACGCTAAGAGTTGGTTGGCCAAGGCCCCAAGCTGGCAGACAAGTGGTGGAAACGGGATCTCAGCACCAGCCGAGTGCAGCGGCGGGTCACCGCCGACCAGAGTGTAATTCCCCCGATAAGCGAAGCGCGGATCCTTATCTCGGAATACAAAGCGACAAGGGAGGGTGGCCGGCCGGCGGGCGGGCGGGTGGGCGGACGGGAGGCCCCGGGTCCTCTCTGCAGCCGGGAAGGACCGGGAGGCCCCGAGCCCGCTGTGCAGCCGGGAAGGACCGGGAAGCCCCGGGCCCGCTGTGCAGCCGCGAAGGACCGGGTCCTCTCTGCAGCCGGGCCAGCTCAGGGCCGGCAGGGCGGTGCTCGGCAGCGGCGGGGCAGCTCGGGGAACCCCGGCCGCCGTGCAGGTGACAACGCGGGGCTCGGGGCGCCGACGAGGCCTGCCCGGAGGACCGGGACGCGGCCTACCTCCGCCCGCAGGCCCCGGGGCCGCTCCCGCCCCGCCCGCCCGCCCGCCGCCCCCATCCCCCGGCCCGAGCCCCGTCGCTTCGGTCCCGAGGGTTATTAAGTCACATCCGGGTCTTCCGCAGACACCCCAGCCTCGTCCACCCCCCCTCCGGCCCCCGACTCACTCTCTCAGCCGCCGTCCCGGCGCGCTCTCCCCGCGCCGTCCACGCGCTGCAACTTTATTAGCAGCTCGGCCGCGGGACAAGCACACGGCGCCCGCTCGCCCAGGACCCGGATGTCGGAGGGAGAGGGCGGGGGGAAACGACGCCGCTGATCTGCGCATGCGCGTCAGGGCCAGAGGCAGCCGCGGGAGGTCCTGCATTTAGCTCGGAGCTCGCGAACCCTGATCAGATTATTTTTTTTTTATTTTTATTATTTTATTTATTTATTTTTTGGAGGCATAGTCTCAGTCTAGCAGAGGCTGACCTTTAATTTACTCTGTATGTAGCCCAGGCTGGCCTCGAACTCCTGGCCATCCTTATGGCTCAAGGCCACCAGGCTCAGTTTACAGCGCTTATCAGATGCAGCCAGGAAATCACGACGCTAGAAAATCTTAGGTATGGACGTTGAGACAGTGCCGGACCCCTAGAGTTCAGGAGATAGAACCACCTGTTCTCTGGGGGCCAAAGCCAGTTCAAGGTGCACTGCCCACACCTGGAAGAAGGGAGACCCTCCCCCATACTCAAGCTTATACAGGTGAGGCCCCTAAGGTGCAGAGACGGAATCCTCAGGCTAACTTCTTAGTAACTGGGGATATGGCTCTTTTCTGACGCATTGCCAGAAAATATTAGGACTGGGGCATCAGATTGCTAGAGGACTAGCAAGGAAGCTTTTAAATAAATTTGTTTCTATTTTGAAAGGTCAATATGGATCCCACTCTCAATTTTCTTTTAAGTAAGAGAGAAGTCAAAATTGGATTTGTAAAATAGTTTCCATTGAATTCCCATAAATCTACCTTCAAATCCTATATATCTTAAACGGAACAATTTCTTACCACCTTGATCGCCTGGTCCAGGGCCTGAGCCAGGGCCCTCTCACTTGATGACACAATTTTGCTCCAAGCTCATGGCAAAGAAAATAAAGGAATATGGCAATGTGTCTGCGTTAAAGTGGGCATCTCAGATGGCGACAGAGGGCTGGTGAGGTTCTGAAATGGGTCAGAGTGGGGAACCAGAGGGCATCTGCCCCACGGAAAGGGACAGCAGCCACCGACTCTCCTCCACTCAGCCATAGTCAGCAGGGAGAAATGTGGGTCTAGGGGCCAGTGATTTTTCTTTCTTTCTTTTCTTTCTTTCTTTCTTTCTTTCTTTCCTTTCCTTCCTTCCTTCCTTCCTTCCTTTCTTTCTTTAAAGGATTTTTAAAATTTTTTTTCTTTATTAAGCAGAGAGAGAGAGAGCACCAGGGCCACCACCTTGTTGGGCTGGCTTATGTGGGTACTGGGGAATTGAACTTGGGGCCTTAGGCACTGGAGGCAAGTGCCTTAACCACTAAGCCATCTCTCCAGCCCTCTTTTCTTTCTTCTTTCTTTCTTTCTTTCTTTCTTTCTTTCTTTCCTTCCTTCCTTCCTTCCTTTCTTTCTTTCTTTCTTTCTTTCTTTAAAAGATTTTAAAATTTTTTTATTTTTCTTTATTAAGCAGAGAGAGAAAGAGAGAGAGAGCGCACCAGGGCCACCACCTTGTGGGGCTGGCTTATGTGGGTACTGGGGAATTGAACTTGGGGCCTTAGGCACTGGAGGCAAGTGCCTTAACCACTAAGCCATCTCTCCAGCCTCTTTTCTTTCTTTCTTTCTTTCTTTCTTTCTTTCTTTCTTTCTTTCTTTCTTTCTTTCTTTCTTTCTTTCTTTCTTTCTTTCTTTCTTTCTTTGTCTTTTCAAGGGAGAGTCTCACTCTAGCCCAGGCTGACCTGGTATTCATTGTGTAGTCTCAAGGTGCCCTCAAACTCATAGCAATCCTCCTACCTCTGCCTCCAAAGTGCTGGGATTAAAGACGTGTGCCACCACACCTGTCTTGATTTTCAAAGAAGGCTAAAAATCTGTCTTTTTATGCAAGAAATGTTATGTTTATTTGCTCTTTCCCTCCCTCCTGGAGTCCATGCCTCTCCCCTCCCTCTTCTACCCCTTCTAGACATTGAGGAGACCAACCCTGTATAAACCAAACCAAACAAATCCATAGTCCCAATTTAGCCTGCTGGCCATCAGTTTGCAATCTCAGGTCTATATTTTAAACTTCTTTACTGCATCATAAAGTTTGTGAAAGTAAGGTCTGTGTAGGTTAACTCTTTGCCACATTCACCCATTATTTGTTGCTGAGTTAAATGCTTCCAACCCTTGGAAGGCACATATTTCTGGAGCCTGTAAGGGTTTACAACCCCCAGAAGTACCATAACCCTATAAGAAAACCCTGCCTTTTTTCAAGAATTGGTGTTTGCAAAGCACTTCATTGAATATGATAGGCCATAGCAATTTGGTTTAAATATTTTGTGTACCGGGGCCACTCCTCACTTCAAGCAACCAGTAAAAATCCTCCCACAAACAAATTGTTTGCATATATGTAAGGACAGTTTGTGATTGCAGGATTTCTTTCCCGTAATCACATTTATAATCCTAAATGTTTTACTTCCTGGGCTGTGTGTCCACATATTGATCAAATCAAACAGACTCTAATCTCTGGGAGTTGCTTTGTAGGCTCAGTTTAGGTATTTGGTTGCAAGAGATAATGCTACAGAAATGAGAAACAGGGCTATTAGCAGAACCTTTCCAAAGGACTGTGAAATTAGCTAAAACTCACAAGGTATAAAATCAGAGGGTTCACTAACTATAGTACTGGAGAAAATTATCAAACTGCAAATTATCAGGCTAGAGCCATAGGTAATGGGGTAAGAAAATTCTACTTTTTAACCAACTGAATCTAAGAACAAATGTAGGGTAGGGGCCTTGCTGGAGGAGGTGTGTCACTGGGGGATGGACCTTAGGGTTTATGGGTCCAGTCTTTCTGGGTGTTGAGAGCTAGCTCACTCTTTCTGCTTCCTTCCTGTTGCCATGACAAGATATGACACCCCGGCTCTGTGCTCTGCCGTGCTTTCCCACCATGATGAAACTTTCTTTTGGAACTGTAAACTGAAGTAAACCCTTGCCTTCCATCAGCTGCTTCTGGTAGGGTGTTTTGTTCCAGCAACAAGGAAGTAACTGCTACATAAAGAAATATATTTCTGGATTCTTTAGGCCAATGGTTCTCATCCTGAAGTGACTGTACTCCAGGAAACCCTCCCAAGTTTGAAGACGTTCTTGGTTGTCACAGCAGGAAGGCAGTGCGTACCTAGCAGGAAGAGAACAGGGAAGATGCTAAATCTTCCATAATGCACAAGATGGACTCCAGTCCAAAATGTCAGTAATGCTGAGGCTGTTTTGATTGAAACCCAAAACAATTTTTCTCCCATTAGGTTCATGTTTAGGAAAAAATTAAGCCTTTCCATGTTTCTTTTTCAGTAGTTGATTAATTTATCTGATATGGAGATTTAACCTAAATGTTTTGTTCAGGTCCTATTCCCACCAGACCTAAAAAGTCATCAATTTTCAGTAAAGGTAGGAAAATACAGGTGACATGAGGAAGAATTGAATAGTGAACTGTTTGTATCTTTTGCTTTATTTTTAAGTGTAAAATAATTGAAGCAAATTGGCTTTGTTGGGTATTCCTAATAAGTAAAATATCTCATTTGTACACTTTGTTGTGGCTCAGAGGATTTTGTGTAAATAACTTCTACACACAGTAGAACCAGAAGAATGCAGTAACGTTTAAAGGTGTCATCCAGCATAGAAACATCAGTTCACGACATCATTACAGGGACCTATAAGGGTCTTGGTAGTCAGTCCCCTCAAAGACATCCCATTTCCTCAGATAGTCATGGAAAGGTAGACATCAGAGGAAGAGATATCCAAGTCTGTATGACTTACACAGGCAGGGTCATTCAATTAAAACCTTCATTCCAGCCTCTGAAAATTCCTTGTTCTTCAATGAGTAGACCATCCCCTCCCCTGTCCTTATTACAGCTAAACCAAGAAGAATTCTGAGAAAAGCAAGATCCCAAAGAAATGACAAGCAAAACACACTCCACAGGCCAGAGAGAGAGAGAGAGGACAAAAACATTACCATTATAATTTGTCAGAACTATCAAGCTAGCCTTTTAAGACAATGAACCAAGTTCCCTGCCAACTTTGGGGGGTTATACTAAAGCAATGTTATTTATTTAATATTTTTTATTTATTTAATATATGTAATTTATATATATATATATGTGTGTATATATACATACATACACACACACACATATATGGAGAGAGAGAGAGTATGTACATGCCTGGGTCTCTTACCACTGCAAATGAACTCCAGACCTATGAGCCACTTTGTGCATCTAGCTTTTCTTGGGTACTGGGGAATTGAACCCAGGATGGCAGGCTTTGCAAGCAAGCACCTTTAACTGCTAAACCCTAAAATGATTTTTATAGAATATTTGATGGGCTTTCCAGTAAAATTGTGGTGTCCCAGTGTGAAATGCTTCCTTAATAATCCACAGGTAATAAGACAAGTGTGGTAGCACACACCTGTATGCTCAACACTCAGCAGGCTAAGACAGGAGGCTAATAAATTTAAGACCAACCTGAGCTATATACTGTGTTTCCAAGAAAAAAAAAAAAAGCCCAGGTGTAGTGATGCATACCTTTAATCCCAGCACTTGGGTGGCTGACGTAGCAGGATCACCATGAGTTCAAGGTCAGATGGGACTACAGAGTAAGTTTCTGGTCAGCCTGGGCTAGAATGGAGACCCTGCCTCAAAACAAAACAAAATGAATACATAGAAAATCTCTTCATAACTAGGAAGCTGAAATGATAACGCACTAAGTAAAGACAAGTAAAAAAAAAATGTCAGCTGTCTCCACTCAAAGCTCAGGAATCCGATGACCACCAACTCCTTGAAGTTTTCGGGATAATAGAATCCATGAGCCCCGGAATTACTGTGCACAGTTTTGTGTACATACCTATGAATAAACTTTCTGCAGAAAAAAAAGCCCACAGCTTTCATCAGAGTCTCAAAAGATTTCCTGAGCCCACATGTTTGTAGATGCTTAAATCAGCAGTAGCTTTACAGGAGGTTCATGACTCCTGTGTCCATGTTAAATTATCTTCTCTTTTCTTGGTCGTATCTACATATTGGGAGATTCCTCTCTGGGGAAGGCTGCTTGATGGAGAATGTAGGAACCTGGCTTGCCTGTCTCCAGCCATCTGCTACATAAAAGAAGGCCTCCTATGGCTGGAATCCAAAGCACAGAATTAAAAGGGTTGCTTGCACCCAGAGTCATAAAATAAAGAGGCTTTCTAAAGCAGGGCTTGGAGGGAACATTCGTTCCTTCCTGATTTAAAGAGCATCTGTTTCTCCCAACAGTGAACCCCCCTCCCCGCCACCACAAGTTAACTCCAGAAATTTCCATGATCCTGTTTTCTCATGGACTCAGAGAAGTCAAGGCACACGTACATCTCACCACAGATCCAGAAAAGCGGATGAACATCTGGAAGTGTTATGGGGTAGAGGAAAGAGACAAAAGCTCATATCCTCCAAGAAACCTGCCTGAAATCTAATGATGAGAGAGACCTCTGAAGCCAGAACTTTTCATTTGAACCATCTGCCTAAGTGACCCTGAACAAGTTGCTTAGCCAGCCTGCTCCCATATCCTCATCTTTCAGATGAAAATAACAGTAGTAGAGACATAATAGATTTATCCTAAGGATTAAATGCAGAGATTTGCAACTCAGAATAGTGCCTGACATATAGATACCTACACAAATGGGTTTTTAATTTTTTTTTGGATTTAAGCTGTATTTTTTTTAACTTTTTACTGACAATCTCCACACATATAGATAATATATCATGATCACAATCCCTTTCTTTTCCCTCTCTCAAATCCTTCCTCCACTAAAGCCCTTCTTTCCAGCTAGTCTCCCGTCTATTTTGGTGGCATCATTTCCCCCCTATTATGCAGGTCTTGTGTAGGTAATGTCAGCCACTGTGAGGTCATGGATATCAAGCTCGCTTTGTGTCTGGATGACAGCATTCTTTGGCTCTTACATTCTTTCCTCCACCTCTTCTGCAGTGGTCCCTGAGCCCTGGAGGGTGTGACAGAGATGTCTCACTTAGTGCTGAATACTCCACTGTCCCTTCTTCTCAGCACTTTAGTGAGTTTTGTGCCATCCCAGCGGCCACTGCCATCTGAAAAGAGAAGCTTCTCTAACCAAAAGTAAAGAATAGCATTAATATATGGGCCTAAACATAAGTATTTAGAGGCCAGTTTGGTGGGTACAATATACCCATTTAGCCAAACAACTGTAGTAATTTCCCTCTTAGGGCTAATGTTCTCCCCAGCCATAGGCTTTTGACTAGGCTTTCAGTACAGGCATGAATTCTTTCCTATGGAGTGGGTCTCAAGTCCAATCAGAGACTGGTTTGTTTTGACAGTACTCATTTCTACCTGATAGGCCAGAGACTATTCTTAGCAGGGCTGGGGAGATGGCTCAGTGGATAAAGTACTCCCTGCTCAAGATGCACTACCGGAATTCAATCCCGAGATCTCATGGGTTTCTGTAATCCCAGCACATGCCGTGAGTGTGAAATAGGAAGAGAGCGCAGCAAAGAACAGCACATCGACTGATTGAGAATCAAGAATCCAGAGCAAGAAACTCGGCCTCGAATGAGGACCAACCCAACAGTTGCCCTTTGATGGACACGTGTGTGCTAGTGGTACACGGCCCCTCCCCTACAGTTTTTTTTTTTTTGTGTGTGTGTGTATATGTGTGTGTTTTAGCAAATTCACTAGTTCCATAAAAACGTTTGCTCATTTTATGGAAAATAGATTGTCTTCCCTTTTCACTATAAAGTAATCTCTTTCATCCCCTGGCCTCTGGTACCATTCGTTGCAAATAATTCACATCTATGTATAGGCTAGGATCAAAGCCAGGGCTCTAGGATCAGGAAAAGACTCTGGCTCAAATGAGAGAGGAAGAAGGGTGATAAGGCAGGGTAGATACCAACTTCCTACTCCAGTCATCACAGGTGGCAGGCAAACGTGGGGAGCCACCAGTACACATGCCTGTGCTTATCACACACACACACACACACACACACACACACACACACACAGGCATGTGCACACACACGAACACACATGCACATGCTTGTAACTCCAAGTGCTGACAGAAAAAAAGAAAATCTCTGGGTCTTCCTGGTCAGCCAGTCTAACTGGAAAACGGAACTCCGGATTTAGTGAAAGACTGTCAGGAAAATAAGGTAGATATATCACACACATATAGGGGAGGAGGGGAGGAGAGAGGAGGGGAGGGGAGGGGAGAGGAAGGGGTCAGGCTTGGTGATGCACACCTTTAATCTCAACACTCAGGAGGCAGAGATAGGAGGATCACTGTGAGTTTGAGACCACCCTGAGACTGCATAGTGAATTCCAGGTCAGCCTGGGCTAGAGTGAGACCCTACCTCAAAAATAAATAAGGATGAGAGCCCCATCTAACGAAGATATCAATACACCTGAGTGGAGCTGATACCCACTCCTAATCTGGAAGCCATTCGACAGCTGCCCAAGCTGATGCACAGACCCAGGAAAGAGAAAACTAAGGTCTGTTATGCTCCCAACTACAAGCATTCCGCACTTACCCTGTTTCTCACCCTCATGTGTTTACTCCTCAGCTCCGTAAGATGGTAAACATTTGTCAATTATCAAAATTACCTACCACGTATTTGATATGAGGGGCAAAATATTAGACAAAACTGATAAAAATCCAAGTTGTTATTTTTTTTAATCTGAAAGCAAGGAAAGCTTATCAAATGGCAACACAAACCTGACTGAAAGTCAAAACCACCAACAGAGGTTGGGAGAGAGAATGTTGGAATCAGGAGGGCTGTGACTATTGTTTGATAAAGTCCCCCCCCCCCGATAGATAGCATTGCCTTCCCACTTTCCTTTTGTTTCACACTATTATTTATTGATTGATTTGAGAGAGAATGTTTGGGTGAACCAGGACCTCTTGCTGCTGCAAGCTAACTCCAGATGCATGTGCCACTTTGTGCATCTGACTTTCCATGGGAATTGGGGGAAGTGAACCCTGACCAGCAGGCTTTGTAAGCAAAAACCTTTAACCAGTGAGCCATCTCCCCAGCCTCACCCTTTTGCTTTTAATCCAGCATCAAGTCTTACTTGTTCTACCTGGAAAGGGTATCTTAAATCTGTCCACTTTTCTCCATGCCCATTGCCAAAGATAATCTTTCTAGGTACAGGGCATTGTCATGTTTGCTTTGATTCAACATCTCTCTGTCCTGATCACATATTGAAAATTTAAATTATAGTTACCCTGCTGTTTCTTTTATTTATTTATTTATTTGTAAAGGGAGAGAGAGAGAGAGAGAGAGAGAGAGAGAGAGAGAGAGAGAGAATGAGCATAATAGGGCCTCTTGCAACTACAAAAAAAACTCCAGATGCAGGCACCACTTTGTAGAACTGGCTTTACGTAGGTACTGGGTATCGAACTCAGGCTCTCAGGCTTTGAAGCAAGTGCTCTTAGCCACTGAACCATCTCTCCAGCCCCAATCTCCCATGGGCCTTCCTCTTCTTACATGCAGCAAGGTCTTCTGCTTGCGGCTCCCCCCCTCCAATTAGAAAACTTCTAAAATGCTGCCCCTAACACTGAGTTGTCTCCCTCCTCATCAACCTTGCGTCTCAGCTTAAAAGCAAGCTCTTTCCAACAAAAGCCTTACCTAGCCACATCTGCGCTCTCTCCACCACTTCTCAATTGGGGCTCTCCAGTATATACTTCCAGAGCAGCCAGCTCTTGCCCTGCTGGTCTTTGTTTCTCACATGTCAAGACTTGATCAAAGTCTGAATTCCCCCACTGTAATTAAACTCCTCTTTAGAACTGAATCCTTAACTCTCAGATCAGGGCCTGGTGTCCTGGAGGCCCTCAATTACTATCTATGGACGAGGGTGACTCTTCTCTTCCCCCAGCAGAAACTCAGCCCTTAGATCTATCATGTTTTCATTTGCTTATTCGTGTGGTACCTACTGCGTGCAGGGCACCATGCTAAGACACTGGAGTACAAAAAAAATCGAAGCCAATTCTTGAGTTTATATAGCTAGTCAGCAACGGAGCTGGCATTTACGTCCAGGCACGGCTAACTCCCCACATTCTGCTCTAAGCACTGCACAGGCCTGCCCGCCCTCTTGACTCAGTGAGATACAGGACCACACTAAACTTTTGCACCTCAACAAGAATGTTTTTTATGAATCCTATGGAAACTGTTAAGGAACCACAATGTTCTGTAAACCGAGGGGGGGGGTTGCTAAGCAAGAGAATAAATACATAAATGTGTCAATGCACAGAATTGCAATGTGTAACCTGAATCCACGTGATTTGGTGGAAGCAATGCCATTCAGAGCAAGTAAGTAAAGTAGGCCATAAAAGTGTATTTATTCTAACGGCCAGGTAAGGCCCCCTGAGCAAGCTCCCAAGGCTCAGGCTGAATGGAGTCAGTGTTCCAACATGTTTATCTTGAAGTGTTCGGGAACCTGTTCATTCTGTTTGCACAGTGACTAATGCTTCTGTGAACGTGTCACTGACAAAATGGGGTGTTCCTAATGTGCCACATTAGGGGTGATCTGTACCAAGGCATCTAATCAGTTAAGCTCCTCCGCTCTGGTTTCCATGGCAGAGAGGAGAGAGGAGCCGCGCTTGGCAGAGCAGAGGATGGTTATCTGCGTTGCTTCTACACACCCCACTGCGGCCCTGAGTGCCAAAAAAATCATGTTCAAACCTCGACCCACCAATCCAAGAGGGTCGCAAGTCCCTGCCCCAAAGGCTGGCCAGGTCATTCAGCCAGAATTGAGATGATTTTGTCATTAGATAGATAGACATAGATACATACATGTATAAAGTAATAGGTTTCCTTATGGCATTTGCTTAATTTGTTGGCCCCTCTGTTCTCCCTCCATCCCCTCCCCCTTTTGCACTATATCCTTCTTTCTACTTTAATATCTGGGTATCCTATTATTGTTCCCCACATCCCATAAAGCCTCTTTGTTCTAGTTTCTCAGCCCCCACTCTCACTCCTACCTAACTCTACCTATTTAACCACCAGAAGCTAAGATCCTGAATGAGACAGAACATGAGGTGTTTGTCTTTCTGAGCCTAGGTTACCTCACTTCATATACTATTTTCTAGTGCCACCCATTTTTCTACAAATTTCATAATGGCATTATTTGCACATCATGGTGGAGCACATGTTGGGATTTCTCACTACTGCGAATGAATGGCTGTCTAGCCTTATGTGAATGGCTAAGGAATACTCAGGATGGTAAATTCTGCTGTTTGCCGGCAAAAACTTTTAACCACTGAGCAATCTGTAACTTCATTTTTCTTTATAGCCGAATAAAATTCCACCCTGTATATATGCCACATTTTCATTAATGTCCATATGTTGGGGGACATTTAAGCTGACTCCATTTCCTTGCAATGAAAAATAGTGATCATGGATGTGCAGATGTCTTCATGATGGGATTGGGATGTACTGTGCTTTGGATATATGTCCAAGAGTTGTATAGCTGGGTCATGTGGCAATTCTATTTTTTAAAATATTTTATTTATTCATTTTCAAGCAGAGAGAGAGAGAGAGAGAGAGAGAGAGAGAGAGAGAGAGAGAGAGAGCGCCAGGGTCACCACCTTGTGGCTCTGGCTTATGTGGGTACTGGAGAATTGAACCCCGAGCCTTAGGCACTGGAGACAGTGCCTTAACCACTGAACCATCTCTCCAGCCCTCTATTTTTTTTCTATTTTCAGATTTTTTGAGAACTCTCCATACTAGTTTTCACAGTGGCTGCACCACTTCATATTCCCTCCAGCAGTGAATCAGGTGATCCCTGCCCCGCATCTTTGCCTGCACTTGTTATTATTGGTTGTCTTCATAGGGCCTTTCTAACTGAGGTGACACAGAATCTCAGAGGAGTTTTAGTTATTTCCTTGGTGGCTACAGATGCGGAACTTTAAAAAAAAAAAGTCTACTGGCCGTTTGTATTTCTTCTTTTGGAACTGTCTATTCAGTTCATTAGCTGATTTATTGACGGGCAGTTTTGGGTTTTTGACATTTGATTTTTGCAGTTCTTTATATATTCTAGATATTAACCCCTTGTCTGAAGGGTAATGGCTGGGAAAGAGCTTCCCCATCTGGTAGGCTGCCTGATCATTCTGCTGATCGTTTCCTTTTCTGGCAGAAGCTTTTCCATTTCATGTCATCCCCTTTGTCAATTCCTGGGTCTCTTTCCTGCACTATTGGGGTTCTATTCAGAAATGCTCTACCTACCGCCTAAAGTATTTCCCCTGGGTTTACACTCGTGATTTCCACATCGGAATAGAGAATCCATGTGGTGTCTGAGCTCCAATGTGATCCTGACTCCAACATCTTCAATGTCAGAGCAAAAACCAGCTGCTCAGATTCAGGACCCAAGAGGGACGGGGAGAACTAACAGGCTTGCTTATGATTGCTGGATGAGTCTATTATATGTCAGGAAATTATCCTCCATAGTCTTCTCTTTGCCCATGTCCTCTTTCCTTGAACCTCCCTCCCCAGTTCTTCCTTCAGTTGTGTGGTGGTTTGAAGGAGATGTATGTCCCCCATAGCTTGTGTGTTTTGAATACTTGATCCCCAGCTGGTGGCTATTTTGGAGGAAGAGCCTCACAGGAGGAGGGGTGCTGCTGGGGGCAGGCTTTCGGGGTGTTATAGCCAGAGCTAACTTTTATTGTCCCTGCTCTACTGCTGTCATAAGAAGATGTGAGCCAATTTTTTGCTTGGATATGTTTTCTTCATTATGAAGAAACTTCCCCTTGTAACTATAAGCCCCAAATAAACCGTTTCTTCCCATCAGCTGCTTCTGGCCAGCTGTTCTATCCCAGCAACCAGAAGCTGACTGTGACAAGTCAATTCTCTATATTAATCTAGGGTGTCATGACTGGAACTTCCTTTTCAATTCATTCATCCACACAGCAGACATTTGTTAACTACCTGTTATGATCCACGCCCTAGGCTAGACACTGGGAATGGCTTAAGGAGCAAAAAACTTTCAAGGGCCCTGTCTCATGGAATGCCATCAAGTCAAAAAAAAGACATAGATCCAAATTGGTTTTTTTTTTTTTCTCACCTCTATCTGCCCATGATGATCCTCAAACACCCACTCCATTCTTATGAAAAATCACTGGCCTTTTTATTTATTTATTTTTGGTGGGGTCTCACTGTAGCCCAGGTTGACCTGGATCTCACTCTGTAGTCCCAGGCTGGCCCGGAACTCACAGGGATCCTCCTACTCCTGCATCCCAAGTGCTAGGATTTCAGGTGTATGCACCAAGCACCACTGTTTCTTATTTATTTATTTATTTATTTAGGGTTTTCAAGGTAGGGTCTCACTCTAGCTCAGGGTGACCTGGAATTCTCTATGTAGTCTCAGGGTGGCCTTGAACTCATGGTGATCCTCCAACCTCTGCCTCCCAAGTGCTGGGATTAAAGGCATGTGCCATCACGTCCGGCTCTTTTTAAAATAATATTTTAATTTATTTATTTGAAGGAGAGAGAGACAGAGAAAGAGGCAGACACAGAGAGAACAGAATTTGCCTCTGCAAACAAACTCCAGATGTGTGCACCATCTTGTATCTAGCTTTCCACAGGCCCTGGAGAATCATACCAGGCTTTGCAATCAAGCACCCTTCACCACTGAGCCGCTGTGCTAATGTTTTCCCCTCTCTACTCATCTCATCGTCACATTCCTGTTACTCGCTTTTGAGGTTTATAGCCAACCTCACGGCAATAGGTAGTCATATCTTCCTTGTTGATTCGTCAACCATGAGGTAACCAACGAATGAGTAACCAGATGCCCCCTCACACACACTCTCTCATTGGCTCCCTAAGGACTTGGGGGTACTGGTAAGTGTCTCTGCTCTACAGATGAATGAGCTCCCAAGTAGTTTCAGGAGAGGATCTTCTAACACTCAGTGTCCCTCCTTGACCTAGGCAGAACTATGGCTCTGCCTTCTGCTGGGACAGCAGAGGTGCATGAAGACAAGCGCTGGCTAGCGAGGGCTTGAGGCTCTTTCCCTGGGCAGGAGGGTCTTGTGAGATTCCTTCCTATTTCCTGCCCATGTACTCACAGCCTGGGAAGTCTGTCCAGAGACGTTTTGAGTTTGTTCCAAGACAAACAAAATAAAATTGTGGGGTGAAGCCTCGAGTCAGGAAGGAGGACTGTGTGAAGGAAGACGAGGCTTGGGAGTCAGGAAGCGTGTGATGAGGACTCTGCCTACAAACAGAAGGCTTTGGGTCAGGTGGGGATGGGATCAGGAAAGGGCTTCCGAGTCAATGGAGGAGGGAGGACTTGGGGGTCTGTGAGGGTGACAGAAGGCTGGTTTCATATGGTAGAGAGAGGAGCTCAAGGCTTTGAGTCAAAAGGCTCTTTGGGGGAAGAACAAAATGGAATGGGGGTTTGAGCCATGGGCAGCAGCCTGGGTTTCCTGAGGAAGGAAGACGGCCCAGAAGTCTGAAGAGAGCCTACATGGTATTGAACCAGACTGTTTGAAAGTTTAGATTTCTCTCCAGTGGAAATGACAGGAATCAAGGGAGACCATCCAGTGTACTTTTTGCTTTTATTCAGACCCTCTTCATCTTAATTTCTCATTGTTTTTTTCATTGGTACCAATTGAATCAACCCCACTCTGTCCCCCTCAGTAAAGGACAAACTCCTCAGTCAAGAAAGGGATTTGGTCCTATGAGGAATCCTTCAGTCTGGAGAAATTCATCCTTTGTCAGGTCCAAGCAAAATGAGCAGAGGCAGTGTGTGTGTGTGTGTGTGTGTGTGTGTGTGTGTGTGTGTGTGTGTGTGTGTGCGCGCGCAGTCGTGCTGATGGTCAGTATGCATTCCAGGTGAAAATGCTTTTCTCTCCCTCACTGTCCTTCTTCTCACATCCATCCACATCTGTCCATCTTGCCTGCTTCCCTTCCCCCACCCCAGCACATCATGTTCTGTCCAAAAGGTCTACAAGCCACCTCTCATTCCTCCTTGACTTTGAACGAGCCTTGTGCACAGTACAGGGAGCAGCGGTTCCAAACGCTAATGCGGTCTTGTTGATTCTCTCTTCACCTTCTAAATTTTCACACTTCAAAAGGCAGTGCTCTGGAGTTAGCCAACCTGAGGCTGGTCTCTGCTCTACTTCATGGCACTGGTGATCTGTAGATCTTTGAACCTTCTCTGGCCCAGGAAGCCAGAGTCATGGGCAGAAACTAGGCTGACAAATAGCAGCAGGATGTTGAGGATGGTGGCCCCAGAGCACACACCTTCCTAGAATCCCCCATGCCACAAGCAGATCACCCCATGCTTGCCAGACCCAATACTATGATCAGGAGTTTCTGGTCCCTGCTGTGTTCACAAAGGCCGTGGCTGCCCTCTTTTCTTCCCTCCCAAGCGGTGAGCTGAGTTCAGGGACACTTCCTTATGCTGTCAGGTGTCTGATCCCGCCTCTCCTAGAGGAATGTGCTGCCTTCAGCAGGGCTCAGGTGCAGTTCTGGGGAGAGGGCCCTCACTCCCAACTGTCTGGTCCACAAAGGAATTCTGAACATCTCCTTCCTAAAATGTCTGTCCATGGAAGACAGCCATGTTCCCTCCTGGCTAGGAAGCCCTTGCTGTCTGACAGCTACCAGATGAGTTTTTCTAGGTCCATAATTTGAGCAGCCATCAAGTTCTGAGCCCAGGGCCAATAGCTTAAAGGGACCAGTAAACAGTCATTTATAGCTGTGAGATAATAGATGACAGAATTTTTTTATTTTAACTTATTGATTGTTAATAATTAGATACACTGTATGAGCAAGTCTTGGGATGGTACTCCCATTTCCCTCCTCCCTGTCCCAACCTGCTGAGGGCCCTCCTCAGTGGGATCGCAGGACCAGTCCATGGGATAGGGGGCTATGAATTGTACAAGCAGCGGCCAGTATTTTTTCTTTGTGTGTTGTTAAGGGGGGGGGCAATGGATGACAGACATTTTAACAAGAATTTGAATGTACTGTTGAGTATATTATTATCACTAGCATTCTAAAGGTGAGAACAAGAGCGATACGAAGAGACCACTGGCTTGGGAGTCCTCCTCCTCTCCTCTTCCCTTCTTCCCCTCCTCCTCTCTCCTCTCCCCTTCTCTTCCTTCTTCTCCATCCTTTCCTGCTATCCTTTCTCCCTATTTCCCTTCTCTCTCCTTTTCCTTCCTCCCTTTCTTTCTCCCTCCTTCTCCTCCTCTTCCCTCCCCTCCATCTCCTTTCTCCTCTCCTTCTTCCTCTCTATTCTCCTTCTCCTCCTCCTCCCCCAACTTCTGTTTCCTCCCCTTCCCCCCTCAATCTTACCCTCCCCTTCTTCCTCCTTCTTCAGATGCAGCCTTGCCACAGTAGTCCAGATTGGTGTCACACTCCCCCTCTGGAGTAGCTGGTGGAGCAGCCACCTTCTCATTGCTGGGACAAAGCATCTGACCAGAAACAGCTTGTGGGAGGAAAGGCTTATTTCATTTTCCAGTCTGGAGGGGAAGTTTTATCATGGTGGGGAAGGCAGAGGCTGGGCATCACATCTTGCCACAGCAGATGGAAAGTAGCAGCAAGCGTGAATGAGCTAGCACTGGTAGGTTCCACTAAAAACACCCAAGGTCTTCCCCCACACCCAGTGTCACACCTCCTCTGGCAAGGCTCCATCCACCTCCCAAGTTACAACCAGCTGAGGGCAAATTCAAAACCCATGAAGCTATGGGAACATATAATCAAACCACCACAGCTGGTATTATAGGTGTGCACCACCATGTCCTGCTCAAAATCACACTGTTAAAGGATAAGGCCAAGGTGTGACTCTAGTGCCCCACGTGTTAATGCCTCATGGTGCTGAGAGCAATCCAAATCTGACAATTTGTAAGACCTCGCAGATTCAAAAGTTGAGAAGTCATTTCTGACATTCAGAGAGTGTGGTCCATGGATTCCATGGGGTGTCATTGTACACTAACACCCCGGTTCATCCATGCGGCTGGGTGGACAGAGTCTTGGGACAGCTGTGAACCAAGGAAAAGAAGAGAGGAAGAACTCTCAGGAGACATTTGCGGTGAATAGTTCATTTATTATTTCGGGGAGGGTGTTTTTGTTTAGGAGGGAAAAGGAGGGGCAGGGCGGTCTGTGGATGTTTCATGAAGGGATTGGCAGGGGCCATTAACCTGTCTATGCCTGGTTTGCATAGATAATTTGCGGGGGGGGGGGCTTTCTCCACCCCAGATGGCAGGAGTTCACGTGACTCTGCATGTAACAGATGGCGGTGGCTGTAGAGGAGCTGTGACCTTTGAATTTTCTCATTGCCCAGGCTTGTTATTACCTTACAGCTGGATTATGTGAACTCCAGTAAACTCAGGCCTTAAAGTGCCTGGGCTTATCAGGTTTGTTGGGGCCCGCCAGGTGGCTGGAGTTTAGGGAAGGGGAGGAGACAGCCAAACTCCTACCTGTCTCAGATAAGAATGAGATTATAGGGGGGGTTCAGGCAGCCTCAACTTTCCTTTAACTCTATGTTCTCCATGCCTCTCAGCAGGGTCCCACAAGAGACTTCATAACTCTGAAAAATTATGGAGTACTCATTTTTGTTGTTATTGTTTGTTTTTTCTAGGTAGGGTCTCACTCTAGACAATGCTGAACTGGAACTCACTCTGTAGTCCCAGGCTGGCCTCAAACTCACAGTGATCCTCCTACTTCTGCCTCCCAAGTGCCCAGTGACCCTCCTCCACACACACAGTCAGGCTCTTGGCATCCACAAGCAGCTGTGTGGTCCCGTGCTCATGAAAGCCACGTCTTACTGAAATGCTGGGAGTGAGTTTCACTCCCTATATTGTCTTTAAAAAAAACTTGTAGGACTGGGAAGTGGTTAAAAGCACTTGCTTGCACAGCCTGATGGCCTGAGTTCAATTCCCCAATTACCCATATAAAGCTGGCTGCACAAAGTGGTGCATGTATCTGGAGTTTGTTTGCTGCAGCAAGTGGCCCCTGCACACCCATATACACACACTCTCTCTCTGCTCACAAATAAATTAAAATTAAAAAAAATATTTTTATTTATTTGTGTGTGTCTGTCTGTGTGTGTGTGTGTGTGTGTGTGTGTGTGAGAGAGAGAGAGAGAGAGAGAGAGAGAGAGAATTAATGCACTTCCAGGTGCTACAAATGAGCTCCAGACACTATGTGCCACTTTTGTGCATCTGGCTTTATGTGGGAACTGGGGAATCAAACCTAGGCTGACAGACTTTGCAAGCAAGAGCCTTTAACGCTGAACCATCTCCCCAACCCCCTTAGTTCATCTTAATCACTGTCTTTGTTTATATGCTTCCTGGGGCAGGGAGCTCACTACTGTAGGAAATGGCTTAATGCTTTATTCCATTTCTTATAAAGGAAATTACTTAAAGTAAATTTTTAAAACATCCTCTATTCTCCTGGCTGACGTGTGTGTTCTCTGGAATCCACAGAATGGTTCTCATGATGGCTTTTTCCATGAGGTGGCTTTTTAAATATTCAAGGGTATGTCACCCAACACCCTAAAAATCTCAATTGGAGAAAGCCTCTGGTGAGAGACACCTCGAGGCCTTTGATGTGAAACAACATCACAGTTGGTAGACATTCTCAACTGAGTCAGGATTAAGGAAACCAAAGACTTCTCACATTTTTCCCTAGGTCCAGGGAATTTCACTGAATCAAGAGAAGCACAGGCTCTGTTTCTCAGAATGAATCAAAAGTGATGGTGGCTTTGTCTGGAGGTATTTCTGATGTCCTTCTGGGAAGAACACGGCACAGCCCAGTCATTCGTGAGAACCAGCTGCTTTGGGTTGAATGCATCCCTACAAAATTCACATGTTGATTCCTCCCTTCCCTCCAAAGTGATGTTATAAAGAGCTGGGAGCTCTGAGAGATGCTTAGGGTCATTAGTCTCCACCCTCAGGACAGTCTCCAGTGTCCATCAACATGGCCCAAGAGAGCTTCTTCCTCCTTGTGTAGTGTCATCGATGAGAAACAACTCTCATCAGACACTAGATCAGCTGGGGCTTCCATCTTGGACTTCTTTAGCCTCTGGAATTGTTAGCAATGAATTTCCAACTCGCCTGGACTGAGATGTGGTTACCACAACTGGGAAGGAAACACTAACTACAGGGCAGAACACTAGGAGCCGTGGAGAGTCTGCTTAGCTCTCTGCTTCCTTGAATTAATGGTACCTCTGTGGGAATGAACTATGGGGAAAACTGTGAGAATACTTCATATGGACCTTATGAGTAACTATTCTGAGAATACCACTATGAAGATTCTTCCTCTGCTAAGTTCCTGTCTTGTCACATGCCCTGAAGTTCATCTTATAACAGTGTCATCCACCTGCTTAGAGCAAGGTGACTAGGTCTCACCTGCCTTAGTTTACCTTTGGCCTGAACAGCACAGATAACCGATATTAACCAGGAATGTTAAGAGATGCTGACAACTTGAGCCATGCTCTTTGCCCCACTTCCTCGGGAATTGGTTATATCTTGAGAAATATTAACTGTACACCTGAAACAACAGATACATTAAAAGTAATGAATTGCCCACAGGATATTTGGAAGCAACAGCGTGATGGTTAAGTTTTGTTGTCAACTTGACCTGTTAGCAATCCACAGTAATCTTGAGTGTTGTGTAGCAGATTTCTTCTGAATTGAAGAGAGCAAAGAGTTTCAGGATTCAGGAAGTCATGTTAGCTAGAAACAAACATCCCTTCCTGGGAGGGCAGTGCAGGAAGGAAATTCCAGAGAGTCAAGAAGTCAACTAGTCTAGGAAAGGGTTGCAAGACCCTGCCCTAAGGCTACATACATGGGAAGGAAATCTCCCTCTCCCCCTGCCTGCCTGGCTGCTGGTGCTTGTCGTACATCTCTTTGTCAGCATTGGAATGGAGTTTCCTCAGCTTTCCAGCCTGGAGTGAAGACCAGTGGCTCCCCAGGAAGCCTTTAGGCCTTCATTGCTGGATTGAGACTGCTGAGGCCTCCAGCCACGTGGACTGAGCAGCTACTGGTTCCTTGAATCTCAGGCCTGCAGACTGCTATTGTGGGACTGCCATGAGCTAATCCAATAAACCCCCTTTTTACTACAATTTGTTCTATCAGTTTTGTTCCTCTAGAGAACCCTGACTAATACAAACAGGCATGCATAGTATGGCTGCATTTATGAACAGAGTTGTGTGTGTTCTGGATCAGCAGAGTCCAATAGGTCATACCTTCCCCCCTCCCAGTTCTTTCCTGTAACAAACGTTGAAAGAATTGTTTGGAGTCAAAAGTTCCTTGCTCCTCACTCACATGTTGCCTGTCGTTTGCCCATGGAACACCAATCCTTCACATATGACTGTTTTTTGCTGTTCAATAAAAACACCAATGAGTGCCTGTTAGCAGGACCAGCAACCACAGGAACATCAAAGCAATGATAGCACTGTTAGCAGCAGAAGCCACAGGTTCACCCTTGGTTTAAACGACTCCAAGGGTAAGTTTTTCTTCTTTTGGGCTCTGTTCTGAAAATTAGCTAGCTCACTCTTGGGTACACAAATCCAAGAGTTAGTTTCATAATTCCAAGGCAGTGCCCCAGTTGGGGACATCTCCAATCAGCTTAGCCTGAGGCCCCACTTACAGGTGATGGAGGGCATATGAAAGCTTTTCTAGGAAACTCAGGGAGAGTGGGAAGAACTGATGTTCAGAGTTCTCGGCCTGGGTGAAAGATGGACTTCTTGGAATCCGTTCCTCTGTTGGCTCAGACCTTAGTCTGATCCCAAAGGGGAACCAGGTGTGGACCACAGACTCTCTGTGTTCCCGGTCCCTGGGAAGAAAAATGAAGAAGGCATCTGGTCTTGCACCCAGACAATGGCCCAATACTCTCTACTGTGAAGCTCAGAATTCTGGATCAATGTGCAAGGGAGATGAGCAAATGGTTGGTGTTTATAGCCCTCATAGGGAAACAGAACCCTCCCCCTCCATCAGCTGCCTGTGCCCTGGGTTCTGGCAAACCAGAGTCCCTCCCACCAAGATCTCACAAAAGAGTACAAATAAAAACTCATTTCTGCATACCCTGAGGGCCATGCTTGTGCCTACATAGTCTCAACCCTCAGGTTTATTCACTCTCAAATTTGTTAATGTGTACTTCCTTAACCACCCTTTCTGTTTTTTGTTTTTAATTCAAAAAACCCTCAAAATTAGTGCATCTTTATCAGAAGTCAAACATTGTAGCAATAAACAAGTAGAGAGTCCTGTTAACGTCCCTCACTCTTCCACTAGAACTTGACTCAATTCTGTGTGCATTCATGCCAATCTGGCTTCCATACGATTGTGTGGAGAGAAAGAGAGAGAGAGAGAGAGAGAGAGAGAGAGAGAGAGAGAGAGAGAGAGAGAGAGAGAGAGAGGCTGTCTTTTCTGTCAAAGGGTTTTAGATGAAGAGACACTTCCTCACGAGGAATACCAATAACCCCACTAAGGGGGGCCCCCCAGTTGAATGGGGTGGGGAGAGGGGGCATAAGAAATAAATAAGAAGATAGAGAAACTTAATTCTGGAAGGATGCCCTTCTGAGGGGAACCCCCTTCCTGAATCAGCCATCCTTGAGGCCAAAAGAATCAACAATCCTTGATACCAAAGCTTCTATTTCTGCATTTGGTGAAAGGTCCCTAAAGCATCCATTCCTTTAGGTTTGTCTTAAAAACTACATTAAAAATTTTTTTTATATTTAAAACTTTTAAAAGTATTTTTTATTTATTTAAGAGAGGCAGAGATAGAGAAAGAGGCAAGATAGAGAGGATGAGCACCCCAGGGCCTCTAAGTCATTGCAAATGATGCATGTGCCACCTTGTGCATCTGATTATACCTGGGTACCAGGGAATCAAACCTAGGTCCTTAGACTTCCCAGGCAAGCGCCTTAACCATTGAGCCATCTCTCCAGCCCCAGAAACTACATTGTTTTCATAGTTTAGCCAATCATATGAGATTATAAAGTCAAAATGACTTAGAAGACTGCCCAGGACCCTGCCTATGTTAGGGAATATAAAATGCAAGCAGACCCCGGCATGTGTGTTTGCTTGTCTGAACTCTTTAAAAAGCTAACATACCCTTCTACAGAAGTACACATGCCTTGCCAATACACTTTGCATTATGTGGGCATTGTCTGACCCTAGACACATTCTAACACCATCACAAAATTCTCACTGCACATATCACTTTGCAATCTACTCTGTCCTCAATATATATGTGGGGTCCTTCCATGCCACCAAAGACTACACTAAGCCACCTCCGTGTGACCTGAAGCACCCCCAGAGAGGTTGCAAGACTGTGGTAGTGAGTGGCCTTGCAGCCGCATGCATGTGGATCCAATCCTGAGCTATTCCCAGTCTTCCCTGTTTCTGGCATGTGGTGATGAGCAAGCTGGTGCCTGTACCTCTGTGCGTGTGCGTGCATGCTTCTGCAGAACAGAGTCCTGGAAATAAGAACAGAGTCAAAGAGTAGGTGTGTCTTTAGTTTTGAGAATCACTGCCAAATGTACTCTAGAAAGCTTGTGCCAATCTCCACTTCTACTGGCGGTATGTGAGTCATCAGAGTGCTTCTATGCTGTCCTGGCTTTCATGGAAGGACAGGCTTCAACACAGCTGATGGCCTCCATTCCTGCCGTGGACATGGGATTTCTGCACAGCACCTGACGGTGGCCCTCTCTCGGCACCTGTCATCCCACCCTGCAAAGGCTGCGTGTGAATAAGAGATGATCTAAAGGCAATTCCTGAGAAACCCTAAGAGACGTGCCAAAGCAAGCTAGGGGAGGGTAGAGATAGAGGGAGGGTGGGTGCCATTTGTTTCTTCTTAGTACGTAGTCAATATCCCTTCATTAATACATACCCCACCCCCTCCTCAGTTTCCTATACCAGGGCAGGCAGAGCAAAGGCTCACCGAGGGAGGGGCTGGGGAGATATTATCGTTGGTAAAGTGCTTGCCTTGCAAGCATGAGACCTTGAATTTGATCCTGAGAACCCATATTTATAAACTAAAGTAAAAAAAAAGTCAGGCACAGAGAGACAGGCAAATCCCCGGGGCTCACTGGGCAGCCAGGCTAGCCTGATTAGGTGTGTCCCAGGCCAGTGAGAGACCCTGCCTCAAATCAAGTGGCTGCCATCTGGGGAATGGCAGTTCAGAGTTGTCCTTCATATGCACACAACACACACACACCTGTTCCGCACGTATGTGAACAGGAGTGCATACACACACAGGTTCACTGAAGGCATCATTTTCTAACACTTTTGATTGGCAGCTTCCATACATGCGGACAACAAGCCATGATCATACCCCTCCCCCCCTCCCTCCCTTTTCCCTTCAAAGCCCGTCATCTTTCCAACTTAGTCTCTTCTGTTTTGAAGTCACTATTTTTCCCTTTCTAGTTCGCAGATCTTGCGTAGCTAATGGCAGCCACTGTGAGGGAACGCCACGGCCACTTTGTGTCGGGACGATAGGATTGCAAAGCCCTCCACCCCTTCCTTTGTTCTTACATTCTTTCTGTCACCGCAATGGTCCCTGAGCCTTGGAGTGTGGGATAGAGATGTCTCAGTGCTCGGTACTCTCCTGTCACTTCTCAGCATTTGGGTGGGTTTTGAGCCATCCCAGTGGTCACTGTCAACTGAAAGAGAAGTTTCTCTCACCAAAAGTAAGAGTAGCATTAATAGATGGGCATAAAAATAAGGATTTGGAGGGCAGTTTGGTGGGCATGATATAGTTATTAGCCAAACACCAGTGTTAGTCTCCCCTCCCCCACCTCATGGCTGATTACCTCCCCAGCCACAGGGTTTGGATTAGGTTTTCAGCACCAGGAAATTCCCTCCTGGGACTGGAGATGCCATGATGTCCCTCCTTGGCCCTGCACGTGAGTGAGCGTGCATACCACAAACTCCCACCAATGAGGTGAGTTTTTCAGATCCACTGAAAATGGCATCTCCGTGGTTAGAACTCAGCTATGTTGCCAAGCATTCTGCCTTTGACATTCTCTACTGCTCTATGGACCTGCTCCACCCATCCCATGTTCTCTGTATGAGGCCAGATGGCTCTGGGCAGAATGAGAATTCAATCCATGTGACCAGAAATGATTTGAGAAAATAAAGCAGAGTGCAAGCCCCAACTGAGCTTCCAATCCTCAACCTGGGTGAGTTACTACAAGACAAGACATTCCTGAAAAGAATAGCTCTTAAATGCAATGCGTACTGTCAGTTGCCCCATTCCGAATACTTTATAGTTGTACATAATTACATATATATATTTTATATCTGTATATATTGTCATATTTTTAAAATTAGATGTAATTCTTTTTTTGTTTGCTTTTGTTGTTTTTATTTTCAAAGTAGGGTCTCCCTCTAGCCCAGGCTGACCTGGAATTCACTATGTCGTCTCAGGGTGGCTTCAAACTCATGGCGATCCTCCTACCTCTGCCTCCCAAGTGCTGGGATTAAAGGCGTGCGCCACCACGCCTGGCTAATTATACTAAATTCTTAATCTCACAAGGTATGAACTGTTTTCTGATTCTAGCCTCAGTTAATCTAGGCAGTTTAATAAACTCAAGTCACCCCACCGAACTCTCCTATTTTCAATCTCTTCTTTTCCAGAACATTCTAAATGAATCATCTCATTTGCTGCTCAAAACTTGGAAGTGTGGGAGGCCAGATCTAATGTACTCATTTGATGGACTATGACCGTAGCATTGAACTTGCTGAAGCATAAAGGAAGTCGCTTTCACATGATACCTCAGTCATGTGTCTGTCTTGGAAGTCTGTCCTTCGGTCTTTGGCATGTCCTCCAAGCACAGGGTGTTCCCATGTTTGAGACACCAGATGCCCCTATGAGTGGCTCCCAGCCCCATCACAGAGCTGCCGAGCAGGACAGTCCCTGCATGCAGCTTGGTATTCCCAGGGAATTATTTTCAGAAGCCATTGGCATCTTGGTTGGCTGGGAAGAAGCATGGCTCTTCCCCGGGGCCAGATATTGAACTGCTCGTTGGCCTGTGGCTTTATGTGTGTCTGCTGCTTTTTCCCTACTGTTTTCAATTAACATTGTTTTGAGCCTGAAGCAAACAGGCCCCCTCTTGGGGTTCATTCACAGTAAGGTTTAGACCCTGGTTTCTTTTTTCCTGTTTTCTTCTCCTTATTCTTTTTTCCTTTTTCTTTCTTTCTTTCTTTCTTTCTTTCTTTCTTTCTTTCTTTCTTTCTTCTTTCTTTCTTTCTCTTTCTCTCTTTCTTTCTCTCTTTCTCTCTCTTTCTTTCTCTCTTTCTCTCTCTTTCTTTCTTTTAAAAAAATTTTGAAGTAGGGTCTCACTAGCTTAGGCTATTTACTATGTAGTCTCAGGGTGGCCTGGAACTCAGGGCGATCCTCCTACTTCTGCCTCCCGAGAGTGCTAGGATCAAAGGTGAGCACCACTATTCTCATTTCATCTAAAACACCCAAAGCAGCCGTGATGTTACCAAAGTCACACTTCTATAAAACATAAAGTAGGGATCAATATCAGTAAAGATAGTAAGGAAAAATGACATAATGAAATTTGCAGGAAAGTGGATGGACTTGAAACAGATCACACAAGTACAGAAAGATAAATGCCCCATGTTCGCCCTCATCTGGTTCCTAACTTGGAACAGCTTGAGTGACAGGCAGACCTGGAGGGAGGGACAGACAATAGGGATGGAAGGGCTTGGGGGGAGGGGAATGGGAGGGCAGGGGGAGATACAAAACTAAATCCAAAATGAACTGGTACCATAGAAACCTTACTCCTGGAAAGCAGACTAAAAGATATAATCCTCCAAAGGAGTATGGGGGAATCGTCTGGTAAAAGGGTCCCTGGAGAAGGTGGGATGAAGCCTAACCCTAAAGCATTTGGCTCTAGTTTGTAACTCCCAGTGCCAGAAATTGGTTACTACTCACACTGAGCTGTTAATCAGAAAAACCTACAAGGTCCCCAAAATAAGACAAGCTTCTGTCAAAGAACTTGATTATCCACCTGAGTTTTACCTCAGGTAAAATAGGTGAGATCCTATTCCTGAAGACACCACATGCTGCCAACACAAAACAAGGTAGATCCAGCTAGAATCTTGAAGGAAGCCAGTTCCCAATTGGTTAGCCCACAGAGTGCTGGAAAGCACTTCACGAGCTGCTGGGGGAATACAGCCAACAATGTTGTGAACAAGCAGGGGACACTGATATACAAGAGCAGCCAGCATGACAAGATCTACACACCTGTGCAATAGTGGCACTGAGCCTGGGTGGGTAATCAATGGCTCTCTGATTGGCTAAGAGATCTGTTCAGTGGTTAGGAACCCATAGCTGGAACTGGGAACCAAGTCAGAATCATATGGAGACCAAGAATCTGGACTCCGAGAAGTTTCCATTTACCATGGGCCTAAAGAGAGGCTTCACCCATCAAAGTCTCTCTAAATTAATAATGCATATCCCATTTAACCTATGCCGATCTCACTCATTGTTGGAGAATCTGTTTTTCTTTTTTAGAAGGCAGCAAGAGCTGAGGACAACCAAAATCTACCAACAAGACATGAGGTAGCTGACTCCCTAGCAGGGGATTCTCACACATCAGCTAGGGCCCAGGTGAAACTACAGAGGAATTGGCGAGAAGAGCAAGAGTGCTGCTTCCACTTTGAACCTGACAACCTGCACCAGGGTGATGGAGACGGACATTGAAGATACTCAGAAGGCACCAAAGCAGAAATCCAGAAGTGGCTGAGAGCTCATCACTAAAGTAGACTTAAAACACACCCATCAAGGCTCAGGGAAATTTATGGAAGAGGGGTGGAAAGATTGTAAGAGTCACAGGATGGCATGGAATATCCAGAGGCATTGCCCACCCCTGCATTGATTAACTGCTGCTCTCACAACTCATAACCCACAACCCCACGGTGAGTACCAGGAATCCCACTGAGGAGGGCCCTCAGGGGGATGGGGGCAGGGAGGAGGGAAATGATGGTGCCAACACAAGATTTGTCCATACAAAGTCTCTACTTAATTTTAAAAAAAAGATAGATGTGTAGAAAATGTTGGGAGGGGCCTGAGGTAGGTTCCTGTTGCTGAAGAAACCACAGAAAGCCATCTGTCAGCATCGAGAGACCCTGCGAGGTCCAGAATGGTAACCAGCCCCCAGACGGTAGTTAGTGCAGAGCTGGAAGGCACTGCATGAGCTGCCAGGGGAAATTGGTCAACAACAGCTGGAGTAGAGACCACTTATATGAAACGCAGTCTGCCGCCATGAGTAGGCTGAACACACTTCCTACTGGGAGAGAACAGCAAACCAAGAAATGAACACTTGTGCAATGGAGGTGCCAAAGCCTGGGGGAGGCAATCAACGGCTTTCAATTCAGCCAAGTAATCCATTCAGTAATGGGGAGTTCTTAACTGGAATTGGGGACTCAGGGCGAAATGCACTAAGAACCAAAATCTGGGGACCCCAAAGAGAAATTCACTTTACAAGTGATTTACAAAGAGGCTACTAACAATAGAATCTAGCTAATTCAGAAATGTGCATCTCAGGTAACCTATACTGATCTCACTCTCTGATGGAGATTCTGTTTGTATTTTTCAGAAGGCAGTGAGAGAGCTGTGGCTCATCCAACCCTACCAATGAACCGCAGGCTGATAGCTGTCTTCCTGGCAAGAAATGAGCCACACCAGACCTACCGTGGAGGATCCATATGGAACCCCGCAGAGAGTAGTGGGATAAGCAAGAGACCAATAACAACAGCCAATCAGTCAACCCAGGATGAGCCATCGAGACAGACACTAAAGATCTTCAACACAACCTAAAGCAGAAGTACAGAGACACCTAAGACCTCAACAACAAAGCAGCCTTAATACTCACCCACCGTGACTCAGGGAACTGAGCAGAGACAGGGTGGAAAGACTTTAAGAGCCATGGTGGGGGAGAACTGCCAGAGACATGGCCCCCCTCAGTAACAACATACAAAGGGGGGGGTGGAACCGGGTTGACTCCTAAGCTATCTATAACCCCCTACCCCATGGACTGATCCAGACTACCCACGGAGGAGGATATCCAGCTGATTCGGGACAGGGAAGAGGGAAAATGGGGAACTGGGGATAACAATGTATCCAATTATGGATAAGGAAAATATATTTTAAAAAAAGAAAGAAAAAGTTGGGAGGGGTAGCTCAGGAGCTTGAGCAATGAAGTGATTATTCCTTAAATTCCCATTTGAAAGGCTCCTTGGATGTCCCTCCTGCTTCACAAGAGAAGCTCCTCCTTACTGGTAGAGAGAGGTGAGGGCTGACTGGAAAGAGTTCTTGTTAAAATAAGTCAGAGCTGGGGAGATGGTTCAGCAGTGAAAGGTCCACATTCGATTCCCCAGAACCCACATAAAGCCAGGTGCACACAGTGGCCCGAGTGTCTGGAGTTCATTTGCAGCAGCCAGAGGCCCAGGCGTGCCTTTGCTCTCTCTGTCTCTTTCTCAGAAATTAAAAAAACAAAACAAAAAAAAACCCTTTTTTGTTTTTTTTTAAGCCATTCTGGTGGTACAAGCCTGCAATCCCAGCATTTGGGAGTCAGGGTCACAAAGAGTTCCATGAGTTCAAGGCCAGCCTTAAACAAAAGCAAACAAATAAACAAAAAAAGGGGGGGCAAAACAAAGCTCTTTCCGATCAGGGTGTTTGTTTATTAGGCGACCAGTCAACACAGGACAGGAAAGTGCATTCTCACGACAGTGCTGTTTCCTGGCAGCAGATCAGAGTGACATGAACCCAGCTGTCCATCCCAAGGGCAGGACAGTGGGCAGAGAAGGGCAGCCTGTCACCATCTCAGAGAGCCAAGAGTGAGTAGTCCCTGAGCTGGGTCCCTACTGTGCCATCCAATGATAGACATAAACAAGTCTTTCCCACACCTGCCTGGGAAGTGAAGGAATCCCTGAGTGACTCTCTGGGGTCTCTCCAAGTTCCTAACATCTCTTTGAATATAAAATCAGGAAGACCTGGGGGCTCTCGATACTCCTAAGGCTGAGAGAGCCACCTTCACTTAATTAGTTTTCACACTCAAACACTTTGATGTTGGAGCATCTACATTTTTATTTCTTCTTTATCTTGTTGAAGATTTTTAAGGTGTGAACCTACTATAATTTGATCATAATTCCCTCCATTAGCTCCTGTTTCCCCTCCCCCACCACTGAATTCCCTTTCTAAGTAGACCTTCTTCTGTCTTTAAAAATTTATTTATTTATTTATTTGCAAGCCGAGAGAGACAGACAGACGGAGAGAATGGGCACACTAGGGTCTCCAGCTGCTGCAAATAAACTCCAGATGCATGTGCCTCTGTGCATCTGGCTTTGCATGGATACTGAGGAATCGAACCCAGATCATTAATCTTTGCAGTCAAGTGCTTTAACTGCTGAGCCATCTCTCCAGCCCTGTAATGGGAAAGCTGGGGTTCCAAGAAAGTTGGGATACCCAGCTAATTCTTTTTTAAAAAAATATTTTATTTATTTGAGAGAAAGAGAGAGAGAAAGAGAGAGAGAATGGGCGCACCAGGGCCTCCAGCCACTGCAAATGAACTCCAGACCATGTGCCCTCTTGAGCATCTGGCTTTATATGGGCTCTGGGGAATCAAACTCTGGTCCTTCTGCATTGCAGGCAAATGCCTTAAATGCTAAGCCATCTCTTCAGCCCATATCCAGCTAATTCTAATGCATCTTAAAACTTAAGAGTACCTGGATTCTTGTTCTATAAAATTAAAGAATTAAAACTATAGATCACTGGGGATAAAGTATTGTGGGAGACTTTATTTAAAAAGAAATGAGGAGTTACAGAGATTTCCAGCCACTAGTGAGGAGAGAATACACGGGGAGGTTTTAGCCACATGGCTATGAAATCTGTGCCCAGCAAATGAAAGAAGGGAAAATGTAAGAGAGCTCCCATCATGAAGAAAAAAAAGGTTCATGTGGGAAAGAAGCCCCAGCTCCCTCAGCACAGCTGGTGGCTGTGGTGAAGGGACCTTACCTAGGCCTGGAGATTCAGATGTCTCTCTGCTGGGCAGCCATGAGGGAAAAGAGAGCAATCCTTCCTGTCCCAGGTGACTATATCCCTGGGCCAGGTGAGCCAGAGAGACAGCTGGTTGGTCTATCCTTGACCAATCAGTTTCAGGATTAGGTTTGAACTCTAGTAACAGACACCTCCCACTCAAGGCGAGAGGGTCAGGCATGAGATGAGTGGAGCCTGCCTGCAAGCACAAGTCCAAGGTCACTCCTGGTTACCTTTGGGGGTCCCAGTCACCCTAATCTGTCACAATCCCCCTTCTGAAGAAGTAACCCTAACTGCTGTTAGGGTATTAGGGTACAGAATCATTCATAAAAAAATCCCCCAAAAGAAAAAAAGAAATGCTTCTAAGAAAAACAAGAAGACCCATGATCCCATAACAGTAATTCTCCTCGCCCCCTGACCTTTCAGGAGGAGCATGGAACATTGTGTGAGGTCATAGTCAGGGGCCAGTCCTGTCTGCCTACTGAGGGTCTCTCTCCTAAACTCCCACAGCCCCCTGTTTTAGTTTTTTGAGGTAAGGTCTGACTGTAGCCCAGGCTGACCTGGAATTCATTATGTAGTCTCAGGGTGGCCCGAAATTCATAGTGAACCCCCTGCCTCTGCCTCCCTAGTTGCTGGGATTAAAGGTGTGCCCACCACACCCGGCCCTTCTTCTGTTTTGATGTCTCATTCTTTTGTCACAACGTTGATGGGCTCAAAATGTCCACTGCGGGGTCATGAATGTACCCATCAGTTCAGCGCAAGTCTAGAGGACAGTGTCCCACAGCCCTCCTCCTCACCCTGTGGCTCGGACATGTGTTTTTCCTGTTCCTTTTTCTGCAGTGTTCCCTGAGCTCTGGAGGCCATGATAGAGACAGCTCGGTTAGTATCTCTGATTTTCAGCCCTTTTTTGAGTTTTGGGTCTCCACAGTATCCATAGCCTTTTCCAAAAAGAAACTTCTCTGGCCATTGGCAAGAGCAGGGCTTCTATTCTACTGGTCACCTCCTCGGCAATGTTCCCTGAGGCCTGGTGTGATGGTGAGATGTCATCCATCACTTCTTCCCGCCTTGACAAGTCTTAGGTCTCCCCGGTAATCACCACCATCCATGGCCTTGCATTGGGTGGCCCCACTGGGCCCCCACGAGGACATGTGGCTGGGGCTCCATTCTGCACTCTTTTTGGTATGTCTTAAAGTTGTAAACATATTTAATTAGCTCTATCTTTAATCTGGGCTGGAGAGATGGCTCAATGGTTAAGGTGCTTGCCTGCAAAGCCCAAGGGCCTTGGTTCGACTCCCCACTATCCACATATAGCCAGATGCATTTGGTGGAGCACGTGTCTGGAGTTCATTTGCAGTGGCTGGAAGCCCTGGCAGGCCTGTTCTCTATCTGCCTCCCCCCAATAAAATAAAATAAAATAAAATTTAAAAACATCCCATCTTCCTTGACCCTGTATTTAGTGATAGACCAATGTGCCTCTAAGGAGCTAATGGCAGCCCTCTGCATGTGGGCTGCCTTTTCCTGCTTCCTCTTGTCCCTCCTGTCTGAGGCCAAGGAGATGGAGCGTGAAGAAGCCCAGAGATCTAACAAGAGAGAAAGGCCGGAAGTTTACAGGGAAGATGGCTAATCCCCGCCAAAGGGGTGGAAAAGTCAGGCATCTGGTTGCTGGTTTGTTTCCTGCAGCAATTTAGGGCAAAGGGGCCCCTGAAGTTTAGGTCTGGGAAGGAGGTGGAGACAGGGTGTAGGAGGTGGGTGTGAGAAGGGACCCTGCGGCCCAGGGAGGGAAAGGGAGGCAGAGCTCTCTGTTCTACATGCTTTGGGCTGGAAGGCTTTGCCAAGAGTGGGAGGGAGTCTGGCAAAGTAATCAAAGCCTCGGGCTTCCGGAAGTAGGCCATATCAGAGAGGTTCTTTCAGGTTTGCCCTTGGCTCAAGGCCATGTTTTCAGAAACCACAAGGCTGTAGTCCAAAGTCCCCCCAGATCACAGAAGCTGGGGGTAAGCCTGGAATCCTTCATCCCTGGGAGTTAGAAAGAAGGGAGGGGAGCAAATGCCTCCTCTTGTTGCCAAAGGTTTTTTTTTTTTTCTGTTCACAGCACTTTGTGTTTGCAGGTTCATAAAGGTTCCCACCATCCAGTCTTGTGAAGGACAAGTGGCAGGTCTGGAATATTCATCCTCAATTCCCAGAAGAACCAGACGTCAACTCCTTTGTTGAGGGGAAGGCTTTGCTTCTGTTTCAGGACTTGGGCAGAAAAGGTGCCACCAGACTTCTGATCTAGAGTAAGGTTGGGTCCCACAGACCTCTAGTCAGACCACGTGGTAAGCTTGCTGAGAGAGAGCACTGGCAAAACGAGCGATCACATCAGGAGGGTTGAACACGGAGATCAAAGGAAACAAACAACTTAAAGGTGAAACTTCCAGAGAGTAGGATGTCATTGAAGGGGCTTTGCTGGAGGGAGGAGCAGTGTGTGTGTGTGTGTGTGTGTGTGTGTGTGTGTGTGTGTGTGTGTGTGTGTGATGTTTATGAACTTGTCTGAGTTTTGTATTATAAAAACAAGTCCACCTCAGGCTGGGCATGAAACTCAGTTGGTAGAATGCTTACCTAGAAAGAAAGCCCCGAGTTCCATCCCTAACACCTCATGCAACCAGACACATGAAGCCACACACTTGTGTTCCCAGTATTTACAAGGTAGAAGCAGGAGGATCAGGAGTTCAAGATCATCCTGGGTTACCTAGGGAGTTTTAGGCCAGTCTGGACTACTTGAGTCCCTGTCCCCAAAAAAACAAAATTCATCCTCAGGGTGAAAAAGCAAACAGTATGAAAGGAAATAAGGTAATATGTAGGGTTATGACAGTCTGAAAACGACATATATGCATAGATATTATATATATATCAAATTAGGTATTTTGTGGGGTAAATACTCCATAAAATATTTAAACGACTAATGATAAACAATTTTCAAAAGCTATTCTAAATCTTCTTTCATTATCTTTTTTTTTTGATAACTTTTGGAAGAGAAGCTATGTTTCAAACAAAATACTGTGAAGGTAATGGAACGGATGAAAATTTAAAACCAGGACAATGAAAGCCTCAGCATATATAGTAGACACTCACTAAATATTTATTGGTACATCCTTTGATAAAACACAACAATAATGTTCTTTGCAATTTGATTTTTTTATTGAATAATCTACTTCAGGGATCTTTCCCTATCATTTTCTAGAAACCGATAGTACTGTTGATAGCAGCCTATAGATTACAGCACAGTGTTGCCTGGTAATTGTAGATAGTGATTCATGAATATTTAAATGTGACAAAATTGTTTTCTATGGTGATTAAAGAAACAGAGAGGGGGCTGGGAAGATCGCTCAGCCATTGAAGGTGCTTGGAAAGCTGCCAACCTGGATTCAATATGTCTGGTGTTCCTTTGAAGTGACAAGAGACCCTGGTGTGCCCATCTCCCCTTTCTCTTGTAATTTAACAACCAAAAACAGCAAAAGAAACAGAGAACAAAATTCTGTTTTCTTAGCACAAGTGTAATAGATAAACCACTAGGAGTGAGAAATCTGAGCCAAGGACATGAACAGGTTCAATTCAGGATAAATCCCTCATTATTCTTCTTTGACTCCTATGGGAAGTGTTAAAGGACCTGGAATGATTCTTTTGGTCAAGTACTCTTGGCCCAATGGTCAGCAGGACTTCTCTGCCTTAGTTTCCTGGGATAACCCTAGGGGTGGACCCAAGACAAGAAGATAGACAAGTATGAATTTATTTACTATGTGACCTCTGGAAATACATGAGGGGGCTTGCAAGTGGCGTAGATAATAAAGGTGTGTCATTGCACAAGTGTAATAGATGTGTGTGTGTGTGTGTGTGTGTGTGTGTGTGTGTGTGTGTGTGGTCGCACTGTTTCTCACTATGGACAGCCAAGTTCAATGCTGGCCAGCAGTGTAGGTCATGTTGGCAGTGGGTTATTGATCCCTACTCCCTGTCCTGGTCTTTGTTGAGGACTAATTCATGGCACCAAGGACCTGCTTCTGTTTCTCGTCCTGATTCAGAGCTTAGATCCCATCCAATCCCTCGTGGGACAGTCCCTGTCCTGGGGCGAAATCATGCCAAGGACGTCCATAGGAGGAGAGGAGGGAAAAGAAGGGAACACAGAGGGACAAGGGACTGGAGAGGTGACCAGTCCCTCCTGCCAGTTTGTTCCTTAGACCTTCTGTGGTCTGAGCCAACACATTTCTCCTTCTACTTGACGTGAGCCAAGTGTGCTGCTCTCCCTGTTCACCAGAAGCATCCAGAAGGAAGCAGCAATGTAGCCCCCAAACCTCTAGGATCTATGCTCTACCACTGCCTCCCTGGGTTTCCTGTGTTCCAGGATGCTCTTTCTGGCCAGGACCATAGCCTCAGGAAGATTTTCTGTGAGAGTACCTGTGTATTTCACTCTCGTTACACAGCCTGCAAAGCTCCATCAAGCCTGTGTCACCCACACTCACGGTGAGGGGCACCCCTCCTCAGCCATCCAGATGTACTCTCATCACCCCGACTGCTGTCTCCACCCACCCTTAGACTCAAGATCCATCCAGCTCCTCCCCAGCTCTGGGAGAGTGAGAGCCTCAGGGCTGGATGTGCCTTCCCACCCGGGAGCCTCCCACTCAGGAAACCACCAGTCTCTATTTTGAGTGAAGCAAAGTGTCCCCGGGCCAGGCCACCACCTCGGCCTTCCAACCACACTCCAGCCGGCCTGGCCAATGACCTTCCCATTCCCTCCTGCAAAGCCGTGAGGACCAATCCAGCCACCCACATCCTTGGAATCTTCAAAAAGTAAATCTTATTTGCTCTTTCTTCCCAACACCCTGCTATATATAGCCCTGAGCACAATAGCTAACCTTGAAGGGCTGAACACTTGGACAGGCTTGGCCCATTGTCTCCACACCCGCCCACGTGCGGCCTGGGGCCTGCTGCTGGCCAGCTTGGCCAGGCCTGCAGGGAGAGAGGCCCGGTGCTGTGGGAGGGGTGGAAGTCCAGCCAGTTCAGAACTGAAAGGCTCTGTTCTTTTCTTGCTGTGCAACTTTGGACAGATGACTTGAGATCTCTGAACCTCAGCCTCCCAAACTTAAAATGCTCTAAGGTTGTTGGTAGGGCCAGAAGGATCGCTGTCTATGTTTGTTGGTAAGTAAATACTTGCTATTAATTATAGTATTCAGTGACTTTTTTTTCTCTTAAATATATATATTTATTGTCCATAATGAGTTACATTGTTCAGTGGGCAAACAATGAGTTGTTATCCCCAATTCCCTAATGCCCCCCTCCCCATCCCCAATCAGCTGGATATCCTCCTCTGTGGGCTGTCTGGATCAGTCCCTGTGGCAGGGGACCCTGGATAGTTTAGTACTTAGCCCGGTTCAGTGACTTTTGAGATCTCTGGGTGTTTGGGCAATTGATAAGGGTGTCATTTTTCTCTCTGTTTCTCATGAACTCAGCACAAGCACACACACACACACACACACACACACACACACACACACACACACAAAACCCTGGGTTCCCCATCTTAACACAAAGTCTTGGTTTCCCTCTCTTAATGCCTACATGATCCCACGGACACCCCATCACTAAGTTGGTTCCTAACCCTATGCACCCCAAGGCTATAAGGAGACCTGCAAGTCTTTTAACAGACCTGTGGTGACAGAATTGGCCCATGGTAAATTGTTCCTGGTGGATTTTAGCACGCGTCCAACCCATGCTAGACATGGTGAGCATACAGAATGCCCCCAAAGGCCTCCTCACTGCCCACCGTAATTCCACTCTCCCTCCTTCCCGCTCTGCCCCACCTTCCTCAGATCGCCTTTGCTCGGTTCTCTTTTCTATCAAAATTCATCAGTCGGCATTTGACAGTTTTAGTCAATGGGACTGGGTAGTAAAGCCATATCTTCACTCCGTTTCTTCCTCTCAGCATACTAATTTGAGTTCCGTGGGGTCGATTCATGACTCTGTTTTTCATTCCTTTTTATTACCAAGTAGGATTCAGCTGTATGAATATTACACTGATTGTTTATGAACCTGTTTATGAACACTTGTGTTGTTTCCAGTTCTAGGATTACAGTGAAGGAAGGTGCTGGGGAAATTCAGGCACCAGGCTTCTTTCTTCTTCGCTCTTGATAAAGCACAGACTGTGTCAAAGAGTAGCTGGCTCACGTGGAATGGGTTCACCTTTTCAAAGAACTACAGAATGGGGGCTGGAGAGATTGCTCAGGGGTTAAAGGCGCTTGTTTACAAAGCCTGATGCCAGGGTTTGATCACCAGGACTCAGCCAGATGCACAGGTGGCGCATGCATCCAGACTTGGTTTGCAGAGACAAAGAGGCCCTGGCCCGCCCATGCTCTCTCCCTCTGTTCCTGCAAACAAATATATAATTTTAAATTACCAAATGCTTTTAAAAGAGTGGCAGCACCTTTTACCCCTCCACCCACTCCATCCCACCCAGCAAATCTTTTTTTTTTTTATTGTCCATAATGAGTTACAACATTTAGTGGGCAAACAATGAGTTGTTATCCCCAATTCCCCGCTGCCCTCCCCTCCCCAATCCACTGGATAACCTCCTCCATGGATCGCCTGGATCAGTCCTTGTGACAGGGGACCATGGATAGCCTAGTATTCAGCCAGGTTCTCCTGGCCATGCCTCTGGATAATCTTCCCCACCACGGCTCTTACAATCTTTCCGCCCCCTCTTCCGCATAGTTCCCTGAGTCGTGGTGGATGAGCATTAAGGCTACTTTAAGGTTGCGAGCTTAGGGGTCTTTGTGTCGGAAATCGTTGGTTTCTGTCTCACTGGCTTATCCTGTGTTGATTGAATGGCTGTGGCTGTGGGTCCCATTGTTCATCCCATCATTCTCTGTGGGGTTCCATATGGATCCTCCACGGTATGACTGTGGTGGCTCCTCTGTTGCCAGAATCTCAGCTATCGGCCTACGGTCGGTTGGTAGGGTTAGATGGGCCCAGCTCTCTCGCTGCATCCTGAAAAATACAAACACAATCTCCATCGGAGAGTGAGATCAGTGTAGGTTAACAAATATACACAATTCTGGATTACCTAGATTCTATTTTTAGTAGCCTCCCTGTCAATCGCTCCCATAGTGCATCTTGTTTTGGGAGCCCAGGAGTACGGGATCTGGTGCCTATTGCCCTGAATCCCAAGTTCCAGACAAGGGGTCCCCCTCACTGAGTGGAAAATTGGCCAAATTTGAAAGCTGTTGATTGTCTCCCCCAGGCCCAGGCTCCTCCATTACACAAGTGCTCCTTTCTTCCACCCAGCAAATCTTAGTGGCTCCATTTCCACTATGCTCACCCTCTCTTAAAAAAATTATTTGTTTATTTATTTACTTGTAAGCAGAGAGGGGGAGAGAAAGAGTGGGCACACCAAGTCCTCTTGACACTGCAAAGGAACTTCAGATGCATGCGCTACTTTGTGCATCCGGCTTTATGTGGGTACTGGGGAATTAAACTGAGGTCGTCAGGCTTTGTAAGCGAGTGCCTTTAACTGCTGCACCATCTCTCCTGCCCTGGCCACACACTCTTGATCACTCTACTTTTATTGTTTTCCAGTCATTTGGTTAATCTAGTGCCTTTAGTTTTGTAGGAATGTTAGAATCTTTTTCTTTTTTAAATATTTTATTGATTTATTTATTTGAGTGAGAGAGAGATGGAAAGAAGGAAAGAGAGAGAGAGAGAGAGAGAGAGAGAGAGAGAGAGTGAGTATGGGTGCACCAAGGCCTCTTGCCACTGTAAACAAGCTTCAGATGCATGCACCACTTTGTTTTTTTAAAAATATTTTATTTATTCATTTTCAAGCAGAGAGAGAGAGAGACAGAGACAGAGACAGAGAGAATGAATGCACCAGGGCCAACACCTTGTGGGTCTGGCTTATGTGGGTCCTGGGGAATTGAACCCAGGGCCTTAGGCACTGAAGGCAAGTGCCTAAACCGCTGTGCCATCTCACCAGCCCGCATGCATCACTTTGTGCATCTGGCTTTACATGGGTACTGGGGAATTGAACCTGGGTTGCTAGACTTTACAGGCAAGCGTTTAAACTAAACAATGAGCCATCTTCCGAGCACCAAATAAAAATGTCTTTAAAATATTTTTAAATGGTTGAATGAAAGACTCACCATAGAACAAAACTCTCCCTGGTCCAAAAGTCCTTGGCAACCTTCACTCCTTCAGTCCTTTCACAGCCCAGCTTCCACAAAGAGCTGAACACCCTCGCTCTCGCCCTGTAAGCAGAAAGCTCACCCTCATCCTCCACTCCGGCCATTCTGAGGCAGACTGGTGAGTCAGCAGGGTCATCAAAAGTAAACTGAAAGTGGATAATAGCAGGAAATGTCCTTGAGCTTGGAGGGGAAACTGGTTTTTGCCCAGCTCTTTTTCCCTAAAGGAGTCCTCACAGCCACCAGCCTGCTGGGGGTCAGAAATGTCAGAAGCACTCTCCTTTCCTAGAGATGAAAACGGGATCGCTCCTTCTCCTGGAAACCCAGCAGAGCGCCTGGTCACCTGGCATAGGGTTGGACTGACCAGCTTCGTCCTTACCCAGTGAATTCCCATGAAACACCCTAATCAAGCTGGGTGTGGCTTGCACACCTTTAATCCCAGCACTCAAGAGGCAGAGGCAGGAGGATTGCTGGGAGTTCGTTCTAGGTCAGCTTGGGATAGAGCGAGACCCTACCTTGAGTGGTGGGAAGAACACCAAGTGGATTTTCCACCCTCGGGATCCTCCTACTTGAGAAGTTTCTGTTTGACTTTCCTCTGTGGGGTTCTTTCCCCTTCTCTGAGGACACCTCCCTGCTGTACAGGACTTCTTTCCTTCTATTCAGCTCTATAATAAAACCCTTCTCAGCTTCACCGGCTATGTCTGTGTTTTTTCATTCATTGAATACACAAGACAAGAACCTGGAAACCACTGACTCAGTGGAAGTTTTGCGTGACTGCCCCGAACCCTAAATCCTGGGTGAAAGTCCAGCCAGCAGCTGAGAACAGCTCCATCATTCTCAAAGACACCCCAAATTCCCTCATTTCCATCAAGCTTGTTGCCAGAGATGCTTGGGACACATCTCTGCGTGACTGTTCTAGCATCTGGCACTGTTGCCTCCATTTGGTTCTGTTCCCTCCTCTCACACCCTGCTTCCCCTCCTGCCTCGCTGACTTCTGCTTCTCCCACAGACCCTGTCACATTGCTACTCCTGAGCTGTCATCTCAGTCCTCAGATTGACCCTCAAGTTCTTGTCCCATCCCCATCGGCTGTTGTGCATACTTGTGTAAATTGAGGCAGACATAGCTTAGGCACCTGAAGTCCCCTTTTCTCCCAGTGTTCTTAACAAGCTGAGACCCTCATCTGCATCAAGCTGCATGCCCACACCCCCCCTCCAAACAAAACCATTCACTGGGCCCTAATGCCCCTAAGCAGTTCCATAGCACCCCCCCTTTTATGGTTAGTTTCTATCCAAACACATCTTGGAACTTGGAGCAGGGGGCCTATCTGGCCTGAACACATTATGCATACATGCCCAGCAAGAACACTGTAACCTCAAACTTTCAGGGAAAATCTCCTATTTACCATCCTATGCCTATGTGGGATTGGGTGTACATATGACTGAAACCAGATGCAGCACAGAACAGGAAGGTGCAGAGAATAAAGGCTTAGCTTACCCAAGCCTGCCTGCCCATCAAAACAGAAAGCACCCATCCTCCAACCCTAGCAGCCAACGCCCTCTCCTCAGACCCCATGAAAGGAGGCTCCAAGCAGGACTGCTTGTTTGACCTCCAGCTCCTGGAGCTCGCTCTTGCCTCGCCTGGACTTCTGTTTTGCTCTCTAATGAAACTCCCACCTCTCTGCTATATGTAGGTGAGTCTTCAATATTTCCAAGAATCTGGAAACACCTATACCAGACAAGATCACTCCTAACAAAGTTGTACATCCCCGGCTCCCGAGAATACTATTCACACAGACTTTCGGAAGGGCAGTGCCCACATCTGAGTTCTGGATAGCTGAGCCTGTGCACACAGACGCCAAGCATATCATTTAATGTTCTTCAGAGCAATAGTTTGTTACGTCACTTGTCTCTAAGTAAGACTTTGGAAGACTGGAATCACCCCCATTTTCTATTTATTTATTTTTCTATTGATTGATTGATTGATTGTGTGTTAGGGTGTCAGGGTCTCTTGCTGCTGTAAGTGAACACCATCTAGCTTTACATGGGTGGCTGGAGAACTGAACCCTGGCCAGCAGGCTTTGCAAGCAAGTTGCCTTTAACCACTGAGCCATCTCCCCAGCTCCCACATTCAAAGTCGAAAGCTCAGGAAGACAGTAGATGATCTTTAAAGGTGTGGGATGAGCACTGGCCACTGAATTCTGGCCAGAATAGATTTGCCCTTCTTAATAGAAGGATCTCCAAGCCACAAGTGTGGAGTTGTACTTGAGCTTGAATTATGCATCCTTTGAGACCAGAGCAAGCGAGGGTTCTCTAAGCCTCCCCTCATCAGGCACTACTGTTCTCTGAGTCTGGTACTGTGTGTATGTTCTCCTTTGCTCTTAAAGCCCCTATGCTCACCCAGCAAATAATAAGCTTTACCTTGCAGAGTGTGGGAAGATTCCAGAAGCAGATGTATAGAAAGCTCCTTTACCTTCTGTCCTCGTCTTTCTACTCCAGGGAACTCAGGAGACCCTTGGCTAAAGTCTGGGCATGTAGACAGGAAGCGGACCAGGAGCCCCTGGGGATGTGTGCCTCACCCTTGCCTGCTCTCTATTTCAGTTCTGCCTCTGCTGGTCAGTATCATGTATGTATCCATTCAGCCACTCTATTCCCATCAGTGAGCGCTCTTTACTGCCAGGTACTGGGGAGACGCTCTCTCTGTAGCAGTTACCTCCTCTTTACCAGAACAAAACACCTGACCAGAAGCAGCTTATGGGAGGAAAGGGCTTATTTTGGCTTAAAGTTTTTTCTTTCAATATTTTTATTTTTATTTTTATTTTCAAAGAGACAAGAGTGAGTATAGGTACACTGGGGCCTCCAGCAGCTGCAAATGAACTCCAGATGCATGCACTACTTTGTGCATCTGGTTTTATGTGGGCATTGGGGAATTGAACCTGGGATGACAGGTTTTGCAAGCACATGGTTTTAACCACTGAGCAGTCTTCTCAGCCCTCAGCTTACAGTTTTGATGGGAAATTCCATCAGGGTGGGGAAGGCATGGCAGAGCAGGTATCTGGGGCATCATGTCTCCACAGCTGTTCAAAGGAAGTAGCTTAAGCAAGCTGGCTCTGAATACCCAGGGCGGGGTGGACTAAAAAAACCCATAAGGTCCACCCTCAACAACACACCTCCATTAGCAGTGATCTACTCCCAAAGGCTCCACGAGCTCCACCAGCGGGAGACTTAAGCCGAAGCTTAATCACAAACACTTAAGGCTGTGAGGGACATTTTATTTTCAAACCACCATACAATCCTTTATGCTGTCTGCTCTCTGTCCTCCAAGGCCAGGCCTGAGAGCACTCAGGTGTGCACTTGCTCACTGGTAGAGTAAGGGGGAGTGGGTGGAGAGAAGGGGGGAGGTGGCATAGAAAGAAAGAGATGGGGAGGCGTGCTAAAGAATCCCAGGAAGGCATGTGATCACAGCATAGCAAGGCCAAGGACAGGTGTGCCCCGAGGGACTCTGGGAAAGGCCAGCAGGCACAAAGGCATGGCCCAGCAGTGCCCAGATTGGCTTTCAAGAGCAAGAGGAGGTCTGTCAGGGTATGGAGCAGGGTTTCCAAAGAGAAGGGATTTTCCTTACTGTCCAGGGACATTTGTCCACCAGGGGGAGCACCTGGGACGTAACCGCTGGGTCTTCATATTTCTGGCCTCCTGTTCTCCTTCCTAAATCCTGTCTCTGGCCCCCAAGCCAACACTAGATCAGATCAGACCAGATCAGATGGGCTTGGGGGTGATATTTTTTCTGTAATTGTTTACCAAGCCTGCTAGGCGTGCCCGTCCAGGTTGAGGTATGTTCTTTTGGCCTTGACTTTCCAGGCGTCTGTGGGCAGATTTTAGCAGCACAATCTGGCCATTGCTATTCTAATGTATGTCATGTAGCTCAACAATTCCAACATCTGGGGATTTATCCTTAGGAAACTCTTGTCCATGATCACGAAGAGAAGAGGCATGTGCTAAAACGTTCACTGGAAGAGGCAGCAAGAACTTCAATGTCCTGACAAAGGCCAACAAAACACACCCATCTTGGTTCCTCTACTCTTGGGGGTGGAGTCCATTGTCATGCTGGGGGTACTCCAGATAGCTCATGGGAAGATCTCCACCATGGCTACAACATTTCCCACTAAGTAAGTACAGAAGGATTCATGTGGTATAGCTCTGTCACACTAAACACCATGCAGCATTAGCCAAAATGAACATGTTGTTATTACCTTTATATTCTAGAAAGAGGGCTGGGAAACAGCGCTTACCTCTGCAGAGGATCCCTGGATACCGTTTTCTGCATTTGCTAATCAGTTACTCACACTTTATGATTCTGTTTATTCATCTGTAAAATGGGGCCAACATTAGAAACCTCACAGACTTGTTCTGGCCATTAAATGAAGCAAGTGAGTAAGCTAGAGCTGGTCATATGGTCTGGGTTCTGTAAATGAGGACATAATCCCAGGACTTGGGAGGTTGAGGCAAGAGGGTCACTGGGTGCTTCAGGACACCCTGGGCCAACTTTAACCATACAGTAAAACCCTGTCTCAAAATGAATGAATGAATGAGTGAGTGAATGAATAGGAAGGAATAAGGGGGCATAATTATTGGTTATTCTGAGGTCCCATCACTTTTGTGAACAATTGTACAGACAGGTCTCCATCTAGCTCTGGGATCCTCTAGAAACACCATCTAGGAGGTCAGGTGAGGAAAACCAGGAATGATTCACTGGATTTCAGCCACAGAGGGGCTGAGGGCACCATTCTGGCTTTCTCCTGGGCTGTGGTGCCCTGATCGTTCTCCATCCAAAGCCTGTGTGCTGACAGAAACTCTGTCCCCAGGGTCTGCTGAGCACAGAGGGGAACTATCAGAATCCCAGAGGGCCGGGGGGGGGGGGGTGTTGTCTTTCACAAACTCTCAGGAGCTCTTCTGGTTGAATCTCTAGATCCTGTCAAGTCCTGTCAAGATTCCAACAAAGGTTAACCATCACAGCTCCTCTTTCCGCAAAAGTGAAACAAGACACACACACACACACACACACACACACACACAACTTCTAACCTATGACCCCTCTTATTTCCTGGCTTCCTTCCTGGCTAAGTATTTCTCTTTCCGTTCTTCTCTTAACCAGTCTTTTTGTTTTCTTTTAACTTTTTATAACATTTTTATTGACAATATTCATACATGTATTAATGTATTTTAAATATTTTTATTTTGTTTTATTTATGAGAGAGAGAGAGAGAGAGAGAGAAACAGACAGAAAGAGAATGAGCATGGGTGTGCCCTGGGCCTCCTGCCACTGCAAACGAACTCCAGACACACACACACACACACACACACACACACACACACACACACACACACCCCACTGGGGAATCAAACCTGGCTCATCAGACTTTCAGGCTTGACAAGCAAGCACCTTTATCCACAGAGCCATCTCTCCAGCCCGAATATAATGTATTTTGATTACTCTTTTGGCCCCTCCCTCCATCCCCCTTCCACTTTGATATCTTGTTTATTGCTTGTCCCTCATTCACCACCCATATCAAAGGGTCTGATATTGTGCAGCTGGAGTCAGGAATGCAGTGGCTACTTATGTCCAGCGGATGGCGTTCTAAGCACTCCTCCCCATCCTCTGGCTACTGCTTTCTTTCCATCCTCTCTCCTTCTTCTGGGATGTTCCCTGAGCCTTGGAGGATGTGGTAGAAATATCTCAATTTTCCACTGAGGACTCCAACCAGGACTTTGATGAGTTTTGAGCAACCCCTCAGCCATCTGCAAAAAGAAGCTTCTCTATACAAAGGTGAGAATAAGCAGAAATATTTAGAGGGCAATTTCATGGTCACAACATATCTGTTTAGACAAACAGCAGTATGGCTGGAGAAACTTCCCTTTCTAGGTGGTAGAAAGAGACCAGGATGTCTCAAAAGGCACCAGAGTACTGAGAAATGATGGTGGAGTGTTCAGCACTGGGACATCTCTGTCACACCTTCCAAGGCTCAGGGTCTTTTGCAGAAGAGGTGATGGAAAGATTGTAAGAGCATACGGAAGGGTAGGACTGCTGACAATGAAAACTTCCAGAAAGAAAACAGCCTTGATATTCATGACCTCACAGAGCCTGACACTCTACCTACACAAGACTTTCATAATAGGAGGAAAAGATGATATTGAAACAAAATAGAGACTAATTGAGAGGGGGAAATGGGGACAAAGAGGGAATTATCATGGTTTAATATCTATAATTATGGAAGCTGTCAATAAAAAGTTAAAAAAAGAAAAAAAACAACAACAACAACAGTAGTAGCTTCTCACCTAGTATGACCTTCCCAGCCACAGGCTTTTAACTAGGTTTTTAGTACTTGGCATGAGGTCTCTCTTTTGGAGCAGGCCTCAGTCCAACGAAAGAGCAGTTAGTTACTCCCATAACAGAAATGCCACTATTGCACCAGTTGGTACATGTGGCCTGGCTGGCCAGCCGTAAAGCTTGCAGAGTCCACTGTTGGTGAACACCATTGATGACTTTTCTCCTCCATCAGGCTGCATAGCTCTTTCCAGGATCCTGACAGCTAGTCAACAGAGAGGAGGTTCGAGATCAGTTCCAGCTTGATTTCTCAGTGACATACAGCCCAGACATGGGACATCTTCATCAATAGGGTCTTACCATCTAGTTCTGGTAGACAACCAAAAGCCTTGGCATAGATTATATTTTGGGAGGGGAGGTCTTCAGGGGCCTCCCTGGCCAACAACTCCCTAAAAGGTATCTCACCGGTGGCACTGAAAATTTCCTAATAATCTATGGCTTCCGGATGCAACATTATCCACCTCCACAGGCTACTTCTGCACACTCTCTTCGTGAACATATATACTACTGGCCAGTGAAGAAGTAGGTTTCCATGTACCTTTATTTTTTAGTCCATTCTTACAGCATTTTGTTCTCCACAAGTCACTAGCTTGCATAAAAGTGACCTTGGGCCAACCCCCCCCCCAAACCTACAGTTCCTTCTCTTGTTGCATCTCAACACTTTCTCCTCTCAACTCCCCAAGGCCATTCTTCCCGCCCTCCCCAATGGTTCTTTCTCAGTCTGGTTGGAGTACCCAGCACTTGGAGACCTTTTTTTTTCCTACCCTATTCTCTCCTATAGGCCTTTTTTGAGACCCGAAGCATTAAAATTGTACACAGATAATGATTTCCAAACACAAATCTCTACCCCAGGTCTTTTCTGGCCTTTAGAGTCTGTTCTTGAAATGTTTCAGAAAGATTTCAAACTTGAGAAACCAAAATTCTTTTATTTATTTGCTTTTTAAAATTTTATTTATTTATTTATTTATTTATTTATTTATTTATTTATTTATTTATTTATTTGAGAGAGAATGAGAGAGAGAAAGAGGATGTGTGTGAGTATGGGCATGCCAGGGCTTCCTGCCACTGCAAACAAACTCCAGACACATGCACCCCTTTGTGCATCTGGCTTTATGTGGAAACTGGGGAATCGAACCTGGGCCATTAGGCTTTGCAAGCAAGTTCCTTTAACAGCTTGAAGCATGTCTCCAGCCAATATAAGCTCTTTTTATTTTGTGTGTGTGCAGGGGTTGGGGGGGGTGTTTCAAGGTAGGGTTTCACCCTTGCCCAGGCTGACCTGGAACGCATTCTGTAGTCCCAAGCTGACTTCAAACTCCTAACTCTGCCTGCAGATTGTTGGGATTAAAGGTGTTCACCACCATGCCCTGCTAAACCAAAATTCTTAATCCCTCCCACTCATCAAACCCAGTCCTTCCCAGGTCTCCACCTCCCTCTGTCCAGGAAGTCAGCCCTGCCCGCTGGTTGCCTATATCAGAAATTTGACTTTGAATTTAAGTGTCCCCTTTAATAGCCCCAATCACTTTCCATTGTCACTGTGACTAGACCACATGAACCTGACCCCCCTCCCCCTTCACTTGGACCACACACACAGCCTTGCAGCTGGGCAAGACTTCCTTCACACAGAGGAGAGATCTTACCTTCAGTGTTCAGTTAAGGAAAAGGCGAGGGAATGTGCAAAGCTCTTGGGGTCATGTCAGACGTCAACTGGCCTGAAGGGACATGAGGAGAACCCTGGGAGGATGCCTGGAGACACACTGCAACTCAGTCAAGAGCCATGGACAGGAACCCACTGATCACGAAAAATGGATGTATCTGGAGAAGACACCTCCCTCAGGTCTGGCCCAGCACAACCCATGGCTACCGGTGTGTGGTGTGTGGCTCTCAGGGCTCCCTTTCTGTCAATCTTGGAATGACATCACAGCATCACCATCTCTATGAAGAGGTCACCCTTGCTCTCAAGGGACCTTTGCTGCATGTTTGGCCTTCTTACCGATGTCCTGGTGTTTAAAGCTCCCGTGGCGTGGTCAGGTAGAGTCACTGGGCTTTAAATATGAACATCGTATGACCTCTCAGAGCTCAGGGAGTAGGAAACACTTCCTGTCACTCCCACCCCCAACGGGCCAGGGCCAATGTTTGTCTCTCTTGCTACTTCAGAGGTCCAGTCACCTGGCACCCTCAGACAGAGAAAGTTACACCTTCTCTGGACTCAGCAATCCAAAGGAGATCTTTTGGAACTGCACATCCCCAGGTCATGCCTGGGTGGCTTTGTTCAGGTGGAGTGCTGACATCTGACCTCTGGGATGAATTTAGGATTGCTGTGATGGGGTCTCATCAGAGTAGAAAGAGGGCTCATCGGGATCAATCCTGACCAATGAATCAGAAAGTCCACACCATCTTCTCTGTCTCTGGTTTGTCCCATCGTGTCCCCAGTAACAAGAACTGTGCCTGCAGTTGGACCAAAGATAGTAGCTACTAAATCAGTGAGGAAGCTCTGCTTTAACACATGGCCATTGTCCCAGAAGTGAAGGAGATAGAGAAACAGGGAGCATTTCAAGGTCCTGGAAAGGAAGGCCTGGAGCCTCCACCAGCCCATAGCCAAGCATCACGGCCCAATTAACAACAGTTGCTGTGAAGGTTGTCTACACAGGACAATGACTTTTTAAGAAAAAAAATTTTGAGCTGGAGAGATGTTTCCATGGATGCTTACTTGCAAAAGCTTGATGGCCCATGGTTCAATTCCCCAATACCTACGTAAAGACCAA